>NW_020868600.1:5157-15157 GCF_003789085.1 Penaeus vannamei | reverse complement strand
AAAGAAAAAAAAAAAGTATACATATATATGTAATTAAATGTATATATATATATATATATATATATATATATATATATATATATATATATATATATATATATATATATATATATATATATATATATATATATATATACATATATACATGTATGGAATTCATGGTGAACAGATTGCAACAGGAACAACGAAGGGAAGGGCAAGAAAACACACGAATATGCCGAAGGCCTTTTCACTATTGCTTCGTCAGGGCATATGCTACATGAGTTACATAGAGGAGTATATATACAATTCTGGGTGATCAGGTCACGTCGGTAATCAGGTGAGCGACGACCTTGGCTAGTTCGTGGCTCCCCGTAGCGGTGTTGATGTTGTTAGTTGTATGAATGAACGCCGCTTATACCATCTTCCTTTGTCGTGGGGCCAGGCCTTGCTTTATGATGGAGGCCTGGGACCACTTCGGGAGGTGACCGTCGGTGTCTGCGTGGACAACGAAGGCGCTTCTCGTGTCATGGCGTCGGAGAGCGCTGCGGTGTTGCATCAATTGAATTTTGAATTCGCGGAATGAAGTGAAGAGGCATTGTGCCACGGATTCTTCATAACCTGAATGCGATACTTTCCACTGTGAAAAAAAATGTAGAAAAGCGAGAAAGTATAAATATTTCCAAAAGCCGTCATTCTACAGATTTCCTCTGTGCCGAGGTTCACACCGAGCACTGAATCTGAATTTCAACAGCAATTTCTGTTGCAAACTTCAAGCAGAAACTGACGCTCTTTTGCAATTGCTGTAATACTGCCCTTAAATGGTCTTGCAACATGGTCGATCCGACACAGAAAGAGAATAAGAGGAAGAATATACAAGGACAAATATAAACACGAAAAGAAACCATAAAAGAAAAATGTTACAAACACATATATACAAGAGACAGAAATGGAAAAAAGGGAAGGAATAAAATTAATGGTTCTCTACATCCATCTTGTTATTTAGAATATAAGGTTAAGTTGAAAAGTTCTTTAAGCAAGTATTCTTACCTTAGAGAAAAATGTTAGATGGTGTAAAAGGCAGCAAATTCCACTAAAACCAATGAAATATTACACGTAAACTTTTGAAGAGAAAAACAAACATTAATATGAGTATCAAGTGCGGGTTAATTAGAATAAACAAGAGGATTAGAGTTAGTCCCCTTTTTCTTTGTCTTAGGATTGGACGCAGTAAAGAAATAATTATAATAGCCCTTATCAACATTAAGGGGATGTTTACCAGTCTTTTCCCCACCTCCCCTTAACTGTATCGCATTAGACCATATATATATAATATATATATATATAATATATATATATATATATATATATATATATATATATATATATATATATTATATATATATCTTGTAATATATGTATAGATAGATAGATAGAAATAGATATATGTAGTTATATGTTCATATGTACGTATACATATCTGAATATATACAAACATGTTACAAAAAAGCAAATAATGATTACATAGGCAAAGAGCAAGAGAAAGAGAAAGAGCAAGAGGCACAACAAACGAAATTATGAAATGAAAACTCTCGGACTGCCTGACGCCGTTCTCGCCAAGCTTTTCCGAAAATAACATCAGGCTTTTGACTAACCAGTTTCCGTTCCTTTTTATTCTCTATCTCTTTTGTCTTTCCCTTTTATCAATTTCTCTTCTCTCTTCCTTTCAATGCCATCCGCGTCTGTTTGTAGCCACCAATTGTCTCACTGTTAGTGTGTGAAAATGATCCTTCTGCTTATAAGATGAAGATTGCGTTTTCTTCTTCCGTCATTTGTCGGTTTTGATATTTAACGAAATACTCCTTCGCGAATCTGGCCTCGACCCCCGGTATCTCCCTTAGAGGTACCTTGATTAACACAGGCGCAAAAGGGAAATCTAAATGATAACAAGAATAATGATAATGACGATAACAATAATAACATCAGTAACATGAGTGAAAAGAAGAATCCTCGGCCGCTTAAAGCTTAGTCTTTGCCAGTTCCCTTCGTGGCGACAATTTGCAGAGTGTGCTGTTGCAACATCTACATGATTTATGTTGTTTTTAGCTCGTATTTTCGCGTTAATTCCCCTTTATAAAGTGAATTGTTCTCTGGAATTAGATTTCCACATTCCTGGACCAAAAAGTCAGGAATCCTCATGGAAATCCTCAGCAGTGCCAGGAATCAGGATTCGGCGTCGACGGCGATGCGGCAGGATTGGCCAGTCAGTCCGGACGCGGTCGTTCGGTCGGTGAAAATGCCATTTCTTACAGTGGAAATAATCCGGAATTCATTTCTTTGTCGCATTTTGTTTCCATCTAAAATTTACGTCATATGTTGCTTTTCGTCAAGACATCTGTTTCTTCGCAGAGCGTCAAAAGCAAAACCACGAGAGCAATTCTTCCATCATCTGTGCACTCACTCTCACAGCAGCAGCTTGTTTGCATGGCGGGAATTGAGCGATAAATCAGCGTTACACACAACTCTACACATTAGACTCCACTTTGCCACCGAGAAGAAAATCTTTCCTTCCACACGAGCTCCCCTTCCTCCCCCGCTTGTCCCTGGCTGATCAGAAACTGGGAAACGCTTTCTCGGTCAACTAGCCAAGTGGCCATTAGTCCTAAGTATACAGTACATTCGCCAAAGGTGGCATCCCCCTTATGTGGTGTGAAGTGCTCATAAACCAATACCATAATGATTAAAAATGATAAAATAATAGGTATCAGAAATAATCGTCTGAAAAAAGGCAGCATCTTTCACCTGTTATGAAACCAAACACCAAAATAACGTGGACATAATAGCATTGCCAACGCAGGGTAAATCCAAGCAAATCATTAGCGACGATGTTCAGTAGCTGCTTTTTCCTCGTCGTTATAGCAGTGTTTTCATACTTGTTTTTCTACGTCGCCACAAGGGCTGGAAGGAAATAGTCAGGATTATAAGAGAGAGTTCTGTACACATAAGGGAAGGGTCTGGTATTGCTTGCTCTTGGCTGTTGCTTCCTCTCTCACTCTCTACCCCCCCCCTCTCTCTCGTCATCTCTCTGTCTCTGTCTGTCTGTCTCCCTCTCTTTGTAACTATCTATCTGATTGCCTTAAATTTTTCTTGATTTAGATTTTGACTTCTGTAGTTTCTTCCTGTGTGAAACTTCACTGTGAAGCAAAATAATATATATATATATATATATATATATATATATTATATATATATATATATATATATATTAACATGAATACTGAAATCAGCAAGATAGCGACGGGCAGACGAAGACACGAGGTGAAAGGTCAAAGAGAGAGAGAGAGATGAGAGTGAGTGAGTGAGTGAGTGAGTGAGTGAGTGAGTGAGTTGAGTGAGAGTCAGGGAGAGAAAATGAATTTGAGGGAAAGAGAAATTCTACAAGTAGACTTAGAATTCTTTCCTGCAATGTGTAAAGGCAGGAACGCAATATATCCACATTTCCCTTGATAATGACGATTTATGTAGATTTTCATGTGTGTTGCAATTATAAAAATATTATTAATTTTGCGTTGCCTGTTTGCACTCTGACTGCAACAATGGCAACTCTCTGTGCATGACAACAGACACAACAAAAAGGACCTGATTAACAGAGTTGCCTCCGGGAGATGGTGGAGGCAAGTCGTTAGGCAGTTGGTGAAGATTATTCGATTGTGCTGTTTCTCTCTCTCTCTCTGTCTGTCTCTCTGCATATCTGCCAATTTATCTGCCAGTCTATCTCTCTCTACCTATCTGTCTATCTGTGTGTTTAATACGAGTTAATAGAAACAAGAAAGATGAATAAGAGGAAAACATAAGAAAAGACAGACAGAGAAAGTTTTTCCTTGAGGAAAGAGTGACTCTCACCTTCACGCAGTAAAGGCAAGACTGACACACATTCTCATCTACCGCAGAGATCTATGTCAAATGATCCTGTTCTTTAAGCCAAAAATGTGTCTGTAATTAGTACCAAATGTTTCAACTGCGAGCGCTTTGGAATACGTAATCTCTCGCCCCGCACAACGCTCTAATTACAGTGAAATATAATCCACTGAAAGAAGAAAAATCATAAAGCCACCCGGTGATTTAGTCAGGGACAGAAAATAATTTCTTAATGCGGCGTTTGGCATATGTTGCAACTACACGGGATGAATAACCTTCTCCGGTCACAGAGTAGCAACATTGAGTGTGAAGTCACTAAATGAAGTCAACCAACATAAGCTTATCAAAATCAGTAACCTTAACCTCTGCTGAATAAATATTGCTGTCCAAGCTATGCAAGCGAGGTGTCGCTTCCTCATGTCTATTTATTAATTCTAGGGCAATTTATTGCTATTAGTAGTTGTAGTAGTAGGAGGAGGTAACAGTAATAGTGGTAGAAGTATCAGCAGTAGCGGTAGTAGTAGTTGTAGTAGAAGTCGTAGTAGTAGTAGTATTGGTATTACACTGAAGTCAGTCTATGTTTTGAATTATTCTTCCGTAATAATTTGCATATATAGATAGATAGATATAGGGAGAATGGTTGCATAGATAGTTTATATGAGAGATGGAGAGAGCTCATAATACCCTCATCCTACACTAAAGAATATATTATCCCAATAAACAATATTTTCGCCCTGAGAAAGTCGTTGTTACAGCTGTTAATTGCTTACTCATGTGTTACAAAGGCCGTTGCGGACGCCAGCACACCGCGGGAGCCAGCGAGAGGCATCAAAACAGCGCAAAAGCAGCATGTCCATGTCACAGCGCTCTAGCTGAATGACTGCCAACCACTTCACGATTGTTTCAAAACGTCGCTGGATTTTTGTGAAAACACCCCACTGCACTGCATTCACTTCCTACGTCGTCTTTTGTTGATATCCTTCACACTGGAATGTCAAATGGAATCCTCAAAACATATTTCGAAAGGAATGAAGTCTCTCCCCCACGCTGTTATTTATTCATCGCTAAGCATAGACAACTGAGATTCGAAATGCAACACACATTTCCAATTCACATCCACCGCATTTTCCATTCAATACAATACAATTCTGACTTTAGTGTAAGACGAAAAGGAAAGAAATTAATTGAACAGATTATTTCTATACATTTACCTGTTGTTTTGAGTGGATATATTTATTGAAAAAATGTAATTAACAACAACATTCTTTATGCATTTAGAGATGACAATATATAGAAGTATTTAATGATACTAAATTACTTTGTTAAACCAAACATGAAGTATATATCATATTATATAGATTGAATCTTGATTTACAGGTCATCATTTCTTGTGTGCTTGATGTTGATTTATTAGATTCTTTAAGTAGTTTTTTTTTTTTCTCCCACTATTATCTCTACTTCATTTTTTTTAACACCAGAATGGCTGTTGGCAAGTTTTCATAAGTGATATAAGATTTTCAGAAATCAAATTCTCTCTCTTTGCAGAAATGAAGAGTAAGTGCAAAATAGCCACAGGCAGAAACGGAAAGAGTTAACGCAAATGCACAGTTTGAACTTTCAGATATAGAGAACTGTGACAGAATACAAGATGAATATTGAATGTTAGATGAATATTGTAATCAATGGGTGGCAGTGGTGGGATTATACTCTATGCTCATATGTGGATTCGGTTGGCCAAAGACTTTAAAACCAAAAGCAAAATGTACAATGTTGTAATTTGGTAGATTCACTTACTTTATTTATCAGTGCTTTTTTAATCTATATAAATGGGACGTATTATTAGCTGATACCATCTCTCTAATTTCAGAGACTCCACTCAGTCAAAAGTACACACACACACACACACACACACACACACAACACACACACACACACACACACACACACACATACATATATACTTACATTATATATATATATATATATATATATATATATATATATGTATATATATATATATATATATATATATATATATATATGTGTGTGTGTGTGTGTGTGTGTGTGTGTGTGTGTGTGTGTGTGTGTGTGTGTGTACATATATATATATATATATATATATATATATATATATATATATATATATATATATATATGTGTGTGTGTGTGTGTGTGTGTGAGTGTGTGTGAGTGTGTAATTTATACATACATATATATGTATATGTATTTATTTATGGATTTGAGTGTGTGCGTGTGTATTTGTGTGCCTTTATTTATATATCATTAATTAAAAAAAAGAAAAGCAAAGAAGAAAGGAAAACGTAAATAGAATCAGGAAAAGAGAGAGGGGATGGAGAAAAGAGAAAAGACAGGAAAAAAAGAGAGGGAGAGGAGAGGGGGAAAAAGGGGACAAAACGAAGAAAATTAATAGAAGGAAACGGGGAAATAAGAGTTAGAAGGAAAAGGAATATAAGAGAAGTTACAAAGAAAAAGGAATAAGGAAGGAAAACGGATGACAAAAACTTGGAGACGAAAAAATTAAAGGAAAACAAGAAAAAGGTGAAGAATACGAAGAAAAGGAAGACAGGAAGAATGCCAGGAAAACAAGAAAAATAAAACAGGAAAAGAGAGAAAAGCCATAAAAAACGAAAACAAGAAAAAAAAAACGAATACGGAAAATTGAGAGAGTGAGGAAAACGAAAAAATATGCAAAAAGGCGAGTGAAAGAAGCGAAGAAAAGCAGGTAACATGAAGTGCCAAAAAAGAAGAAAATGGAATAGGGGAAACGAAAAGAACGAGGAAAATGAATAAAAAAAACAACATAAAAACTAAAGAGCGTTTGAAAGAAGCGAATGAAAAGAGAGGATACAAAAAGCGAGGTGACATGAAGTGACATGACAAGGGAATGACGTGGCAGAAAGTTCTTTTTTATTCATTAGCATATTTAGGGTCTTACTTATTCAGACAGACAGCCAAAAATCTATTCTGATTATCTATCTATCTATCTATATAATATATATATATATATTCCTGTTGAGACGGATCCCCTCCAAACTGAGGATATCCTCAAATCCTTGCAGGTCCGGAATGAGTTCAAGGAACTAAACAACGGATCTCTAGCGTCATCAATGTTCGAAATTAATCACATCATCATTCATACGGCCCATGCACGCATTGCATCATGCCCACTTGCGTGAGGAACAGCTTTGGGCTTTGACGCAGACAGTCACCAAGCGTGCGACGGAGTTGCCCTTAAGAGATGTTTCTTAGACGCCGTCAATGGTATTTTATTTTATTTTTATTTTTATTATTATTATTTTTTTTTTTTTTTTTTTTTTTTTTTGAAGTTGCTGAGTGTTTTCAACAAATTTACTAAATTACATTAGCGATGGAGGGTGCTGAAAAAAAGATTATTCGCCGATTCCTTTTCTCTTTATAACAGTTCCTCCTTTCTCCTTCCGCTCCTCTATTCCTTTCTTATTTCTGCTTGTCTCGGAATCGGTCAAAGTATCGCGCAATGCAACAACTCCCACTGTGCAAGAAAGCAGACAATAAAATGGATCTTTTAAAGGAGACAGAGTTCATGCACATCATTTGCAACAATGACGAGTAGCTGCCTTTACTTAGCTATTCCAATGTTGTTTTAATGATTTTTTTTTTTTTTTTTTTTTTTTTTTTAAGAGAACTGACAGGATTCCAGATGCGGGTTCTGAGAATACGAATCAGTGAAGGTCCAGTTGCTTCCACGTTTACACATTTCGCTTTGCAATGTTTTCTGTTGGCAACTTGTACTTTTCTGTCGTTTCTATCCAAATCTTTTCCTTAATTAGATTATCTGGATTTAGATTTCTTTACTTTCAGAGCTTATACATTAGACGCTCTTGTTTATATAAGTATCGCGCAAAGAAAGGAGGAAATAATATATCTTTGTTATATGAGCGTAAAAATCAAATTAACAAACACAAACACAGGTATGCTCGGTGTGTGTGAAAGGTCAGAGAGAGAGAGAGAGAGAGAGAGAGAGAGAGAAGGGTAGAACCAGGACAAACGAGAATGAGTATGAAAGGAAAAAACAAGAAAAAAAAAATATACCGAGAACTTCCCCCTGGCGACCCAGAATATTTTCTTTGTTATCAGTAATTCTGCCAAACACTCAGGTAAATGATGGGAGTAACGAAGCGGTTGACCTGCCACTCAGTCCAGGACGCGATCGCTCGGTTGGTGGAAATAGCGACTTATTTCTCACGGTGAGAATAATACGGTATATATTCCGTATCACCTTTGATGTGAAGTTTCCGTGCTTCTTTCACGTGTCGACATGCATAGAGTTCTACATTGGTTGTCTGCGCATCAGCTGTAACGGTGGCAGCCTCCCTCGTCACGGGACGATGCAGGATATCAGACAAAATAACAAGGACCTTGATAATGTTTTTTTTTTTTTTTTTTTTTTTATGTTACCGAATGTGTTTTAGATTTCTACTTTCTACACTGTTCTATGATATTTTCCAGGTGGAGAGGTTATGGAAAGCTGGCTTTAGAAGCTATTATTTCACAAAACAAAATGAATTAATTATTTCGTTTTTTCTCCTCGTAAGGTTCCATCTCCAGGGACTTCTTGGCTCCACTTGAGAGGCGATGGCGAGGGCTTCGCGATCCGGGCGGTTCCTGGCGACGGAGGGCGTGGCAGCCACCCCGCCGCGCAGACAGAGGCGAGGGCGTCGTCTCGTGATGCTGTAGTGAAGGCAGCCCTGTTTGTGAGTGACGGGTGACCCTGAGGGAGTCGACTGCCGCGCTGCTTCTGTCGCCAAAGGGCTTCTCTTGGCGGTGCGGCAGGAACCCTCCGGAAGCACGCTGGGCCGGGGATGGATGTGTCAGGTAAAACAAAATCAACTTAAAAAGCAATAAAAGCAATAGAAGAGATCAAACACAACACCAAAAACCATCGCCGAGAGTTCTTAAGCAGTAGGTTTCCCCCGTTTTTTTTTGTTTTTTTTGCTTTTTGTTTTTGTTATTTTCTACAATGGCTTTTTAACTTTCTATGTACTTACGATTCCTACAAAAATGAAGTAAACTAATAAAGCACAAAAGGGAGCCTGGTCGCAACCTCTTACTAAGCCAAAAAAGAAGAAAATAAAAAAATATACATATATATGTAATTAAATGTATATATACTTATATATATGTAATACATACATACACACACACACACACACACACACACACTTATATATATATATATATATATATATATATATATATATATATATATATATATATATATATATATATATATATATATATATATATATATATATATATATATATATATATATATATATATATATATATATATATATATATATATATATATATATATATATATATATATAATATATATATATATATATATATATATATATATATATATATATATATATATATATATATATATATATATATATATATATTATATATATATATATATGTAATATATATATATATATATTATATATATATATATATATATAATATATATACATATATATATATATATATATATATATATATATATGATATATTATATATATATATATATATATATATATATATATATATATATATATATATATATATATATATATATATATATATATATATATATATATATATATATATATATATTATATATATATATATATATATATATATATATATATATATATATATATATATATATATATATATATTTATATACATGTATACATGTGTGGAATTCATGGTGAACAGTTTGCAACAGGAACAACGAAGGGAAGGGCAAGAAAACACACGAATATGCCGAAGGCCTTTTCACTATTGCTTCGTTAGGGTATTTGCTACATGAGGTTCAGTTCAGTTAGATTTGCGAAGTCATGCTTCGCCCGGGCCTTTTCTCTGGAGTGGCCCGGCCCTACATCAGGTACATAGAGGAGTATATATACAATTACTGGGTGATCAGGTCACGTTGGCAATCAGGTGAGCGACGACCTTGGCTAGTTCGTGGCTCCCCGTAGCGGTGTTGATGTTGTTAGTTGTATGAATGAACGCCGCCTTATACCATCTTCCT
>NW_020868599.1:474667-476152 GCF_003789085.1 Penaeus vannamei | reverse complement strand
TACTGGCAAGATGTAGAAAACATTTCGGGATGGAGAGGGAGTGGAAGAGCGAAGGGCAACACTGGAGTAGGAAGCAAGAGATAAAGTTCATCTGCATGCTTCCTGTCTGGCCTCATGTAAAGAGAGACCAAGAGTGAATCTGAGCCAGACTCAAACTATTAGGCAGGGCAGTCCCTATAAAATACATTATGGGAGCCACCACCATTGGCACATGTGCATGACTGTGCAGTGCAGTTTGACCGATCATGAATAGGTGGGGCACACAGAGGGCAACAGGCTGTGTTTGGCAGGGTGGCCTATACGCCAACATTTCTGACATCGACGACCGGAAGGTTGATATGGTCAGACAGAGGGATTCTCAGCCAATATAAACATTAACCCTTACACTATGGATGACATTACTGTCCCATCATGGAAAAATCTGGGTCTAGGGCCGGGTGACGTGACATGCCGTCATCGGACAAAATGGCAGTGGCTGGGTGACGCGAACTTGCCGTCATGAGCAAATGCCAGGGTGACGGAAAAGACTTGCCATGAGTGCACAAACCTCTTAGAGTGTTATGTCACTTCCTAGTCTATGAGGCAGGCGAATAGGTTTTCTTCATAATCCGACCAATCCTTGCTGTATACAAGGCAGTTTGTTGGGGAGGAGAAAGTTCCAGTACAATATTGAGGGAGGGATGAGCTGGGCAGGAATCTTTTCTGGAGCATAAGTAATGACTGGGTGGATGATCTGGCCTTGACTGAGGTGATAGCAAGCATGAGCAGTAGTAGCACTGTTCAGTCATGGTTAAAGGAAAGTATGGTGTATGGGAATCTTCACTACTGGCTGTGGTAAGCCTGAAGTATGCTGGGGAGTGAAACCGTCCATCCTCAGGGTCCCCTCGAGGGTAGGGCTAAACAATTAAACAGGGGAATACCAAGCCCATGGTTCCCCCAGGCCACTCATGTCTGGCACAAAGTCCGCCCATCATCCTTTCAACACTGCTCTCAGACGCTATGAAGTGGAGATGAAAAAAACGGAAAGGGGAAGAAGAAAAGACTTCAAAATTAGTTGAGTAAAGAGCATAGGCCTAGAGCAAGGGTGATCCCCAGCACTGGGTCCCAGTCTCTGTCTCCTAGGCCCCCTCACAGCAACAACAGGCATGGGATTGGGGTGATATACATGCAAAAATATATATACTTAATCATTATATTACCTATTCACTCATTAATTGATCTAGTTATTCATCTATCTATTTATCTACTTATTTATTAATCTATTGAAATATATAATTAATAAACAGCTATATATTTCAAAACTTTGTAACATGAGAGAAGGAGTGCTTGCCTTGTTGGCTCCCTCCTTATCACCAGATTTGTAACAGGTGAATCAGCTGTCCTTTTCCTTACTATATTCTAATTCCATAAGATATCAAAGCCATTTTTGTAAAAGAATCTCTATGGTAAGGGAACAAAATTCACTCACCTGCTGGTTTTCTCTCT
>NW_020868599.1:422167-469667 GCF_003789085.1 Penaeus vannamei | reverse complement strand
GTTCTTCGTAAGTTCATTTTCTTTGGTTGACTTCAGGATCTGTGGGTGTTGTTGATGGTATTACATGTTTTGAGTAGAATACATACTCATTCTCTTATTGTTTAGGATAAATAAAGAGTTCCAGCACATTTTAGTGAAAAAAATAATTGTGTAGTTACGTTTTCTCAAAGATAAATGGAAGCGCATTCTTGTCAGTCAAAAGTGTGTTTATTTACTCTTTCTGTTTGTATTTACAAAATAGTGCAAAGAAGATAAAAATGTCACAGAATAAGTAAAAAGAAAAAGCAAGTGATATAGCCTAACTCTTCATTGACAGTGCTTTGTCAATCTCATTTTATGTTATTTTTTTCTTATAACAGTATATTATAAGGAGTTCTTGCTTCCAAAATATTAAATGGTAGATTATTAATACTTTTAACAAATGAAACTTTATCTGAATATTGTTGTTTTCTCCTTTCAGTGGCATTTTGATTTACAAAGGAATAATGTCATAATATTTTTTCTTTTCTTTTTTCAGATAACAATTTAGAAAGCCAAGATGCTCCAGATAGTGCAGAAAAATTTAGTTCTCTTATTTTCAACTGTAAATATTCCATCAAATGCCACTCTGAAAGCCAATCTCATGTATACCCATGGCATCTGTAAAACGTCCAACAGCCTAACCACCCTAAGAATGTGTCTGAATCACACCCAGCATTATCATTCAAAACCATTTTTGCCACAACCCTCTTTTATAAAGAATGGAATGCCGCACACAAATAATAACGTCCAAGTTCTCAGAGTTTATAATCAGCTTGTGTCCTCATGTAGACAACTAGGAAGAGATAAAATTGCAAAAGTTCGTTCTAACTTTACAAGAAAAATGAACAAAGGAAATTTGCAACCAAGAAGAGAAACGCTGGGAAAGCTAGTGTTAATGGGTTCGTTTCTGGCGCCGACAATGTCCTTTAATAATACCTCGGTTGAGAAGAAAACCCCAGTTATAGAAATTACAAGAAAGGCTAAGAAGACAAGGAGTTACCTTATGGAATTATTGTTGGAGATCTACGAGGCCTTTCGACTGTGTCTTAGGGCTTTACGTCTGGTGACGACATTTACGCCGATCTTCACTCTGTACCCCATGACTTTTTTCGGAGAGAGGAGTAAAGAATTGTGGTGGTACTTGCTCTTGCGGGGGTAAGGTCCATCAATGTGTTTCCATGATATTCATATATATATATATGTTTGTATGATTTTGAGTTTGTGAAGTTATACAAATAATCATATGAATTGGAATAAGAAACTGATCAATTTCACTTGCTTTTATGAGTTTAAATTTGGTATCAAATGTGAAAATAAAAGAAGCTTTCTTGTGAGACAGAGATTCAGCTAATTTTGTATAGTTCTTACTGTTGTAGTCATTTTATAATTGACTGTAACTCAGTAACATGATAATGGTTGAAAAAATATATAATTTGATTTAAAGAGAACAATGCACTAGAGTGATAGATACACATGCTTTTCAGGAATTGAATTCTCAGGACCTATTCTGATCAAGCTAGGGCAGTGGGCCTCGACACGGAGAGACTTGTTCCCAGACTCCTGTTGCCGCCAGTTTGCGAAGCTCCAGAGAAGCGTCAAACCACACTCGTGGAAGTACACAAAATATATGATGAAAAAATCCTTTGGTCCTGACTGGAGGAAGATATTTGTAAAGTTTGACAATAACCGAAACCCAGTGGGGTCTGGGTGTGTTGCACAGGTTAGAATCATATTTTTAGGAACTGTTTTCATATATGTGATTAGATTTTTATGTTACTTTTCTCAGTAACTTTGACTATCTTCTTCATTGTCTTTCTCTTCCTTTTTTTTCTTATTTGATTCATATTTCATTCTTTCTGTCTTCTTTATTATCTTCTTCATCTTCTTTCTCTTCTCTTTCTTCATCTTGTTTATCTTCTTGTCATCCTTTTCATCCTATTTTTCAAGACTTTTATCAATCAAAGTGATTCAGGAAGATCATGTCTCTTTTTGGGTACAGGAATCCTGCACATAGATTTGGATTTGTGTATAACATCTTTTAAAACATAGATGCAAGTAATTTGTTTTGTGATATGATTTCAAACAGTTTGAGGAATGCAAAAGGGGATGATATACTATAGTTCTCAATTTAATATCAGCAAAGCATACATAGACATGTCTTAAAGTTTGTCAATGGTCTTACAAAAATTTTAAAAATTGATAATAACTTTCCAGGTTTATAAGGTCTGGATGTCTGCAGAAGCCATTACAGATGAAGAAATACTCACTGAAATTCTGTCTGAAATGGAAGATGATGTTTCTGATTCATTTGAAGGTGAGGGAGCGTTTGAGTTTGTGGTTCTAGCAGTTGAGATTAATACACATGCAAAGTACAGCCTTTAAAGTTGCTGTTATTGAGAAGGTACTGCTCTTTCATTCTAGGTATGCATGTCATAGGATTCAGGAGTTTATTGGGCTTAGACGATGGAGAAGAGGTAAAGCAGAAGAGGATAATAGAAGAATGGAGGGAGAAACGAGACCAGATGAGGAGAGAAGCAGAGGAAAAGGAGCGGAGGAGAGCAGGTATAGAGAAGGAAGAGCAAAACGTAGATTTGCATGACGTAGTTTTGGAAAAGGAGAAAGAGGAAATGTCGAAAGTAGACCCTGAAAATGGAGAGAAACGTGTGAAGAATAATGAAACAGGGATGATAAAAGGTAATAAAGAGTTTGTTGTTGAATCAAGTGTTGATGAAAGTGGGAAGGAATTAGTCGAAATAAACACTGGAATTATGAAGGAGAATGAGCAAATATTAGACGTTTGTGCAAGTGCAGTGGTTAACAGAAAAAAACAATTAGATATAGTGCCTGATAGAGATTTAGAAAAGAAAGCTGAAAAGATTATAGGAAATTACTTCAGACAACCAACTTTTAGAAAAAGTTTTACAAAGAAGATTGTAAAGATACAACCAGTAGTTTTCAGTCAGGTATTTGAATACTCTTTTAAGTGCCAAGCCTCTTGTGTGTATCACAGCAGCCACCTACATTCACCAAATATATATCAGATAAATGTTGAAATGACACTGGGAAAAATTAAAATGCAGTACACAATTTGCACTCCGAAAACACCTCTTTTCTTAAGCTTGGATAGTTGTTGTTTTTTCAAGTTGAATTTGACTACAACTGTGCATGATAAGCAAATACACAGTGTGTTTCCCCCTATTATTTCAGTGCACATATTTTTAACCTTACCAAAAGGAAGATGGCAAAGACACATTTCACTGGCAAAGAAATATCTTCTCTGATAACTTTGGACATTGACTCATACTCTTATTACTGCATGTCACGAAGCACAATCCTTATATCCGAGTTTATTTGAAATTCTCCTGAAATTTTGTATTATGAAACATAGTTGCCATTATATGTTACATGAAATTGATTATTATTACTAGATTGTCTTATTTGTGCTTTTTATGCAGTGATCATAATATAACATGTGCTTTCAGAAATGATGCTTCAGGTAAATCCGATGTAGATGTCTTAACAGTAACAGAAAATTTGGTGGCCGAATTAGTAAATACTGAAGAAGATCAACAAAGACAAGCAGATCTGGAACCTGATGAGGAACCCTTTGAAGACACAACTGAACATTCATTAGTAGAGGTGGTTGCACCATCAGTTTCATTAATGTATTCCTATTGACTTTGCAATCTGTGTGTGTTTGTTGATGTATGTGTTTACCATTCTATCTTGCTTGGGAATTTCATTGAAAAATATTCCTTGTTGAGAACAGTTGTCAGCTAATGCAAATTAATCTTTCTCAATTCGTAGGAGTGGCAAGAAGGTGTGCATGACAAGTCCCTTCCACTGGAAGAAGCTCCACCAGAAGACCTGGATGGCCTGTCCCTGTGGCAGTTAAGGTTCTGCACCCTGGTATTTACTCGTGTTTCCGGTATGTTTCGAAAGTTTTTATTGCATCATATTATTCTTATATTATGTGTGAATTTTCTTCAATTTTAACCTGATGCCACCAGGGATGATGTGTACATACTTGCTATGCCCACTGTAAATTTATTTATTGATCATGATTCTTTACTTTCAGATGGCATCACAAGTACTGAGTCATTAATAAGTCAGTTACTAGTACTGCATATCTCACTGTTTAACCTTTTCCTTGATTTTTGGAAATATTCTTTTACTGTATATGTCTAGTAGTGTTCAATAACATTATAAAATCGTAATGGCTATAATAATATATCAATACTGATAGCATTTGTAAAATAAAATTTCAAAACTCAAGGAAAGGTGAATCAGGAGAGCTTACGAGATCTACTAAATGACTCCTAGATGTCTAAGCACTTGTGTGCGTGTAGAGACATCACACAAATAACACTATAGTGAGCGCCACATTTTCTGGAACACTGCGTTTAATATGCTCAGTTTATGGTAATGCATAATAATGTATAATCATGATGAAGACTTAATGCAAAGACAAAGACATACATGTTACTCATTCACAAGAATAAATACAAAAGTTGAGTTATTTGTTGTGCACATAAGCAGTTTCCTTTTAATTATTTATAATTCATTGATTGATTCTTTAATATCTTTTAGGAGAGATCTGAAGATTATGAAGGCCTGTGCATCTTTTATCTCGGAATTTATCCTCCTCTTAAGTGGCTTTCCCTCCCTCAGTGTGTACAAGAATTTGCTGAGGTGATGTCATATCAGGTGAGTTGTTGTATAATTGTGCATGTAGGCATCTTTTATTCTTTACAATTTATATATTTTTTCTGAAACATGAGAGTAAAATTTCAGAGTCACTGATCTAGAAAATGGTATGAGAAAACTTATTCCATGGCTCTGTGAAGTTTCCATTCTCATTCTAAACTTTTTACAATTAGGGCAAAAACTTTGTGAGTTATGTTTTTCTTCTATGCAACTGAGGTTTTATTCCTTGTTTAGGATAAAGTCATTTCTTCCTTCTCTTTTAGGCAGAGAGTTTGCTGAAATGATCTTGTTTTTCAGATCGATCTCAAACTAGAAGCTGAAAATTTGGAATTGTTTGCTGAAAATTTTGCCGATAATCCCTACGTCAGATTTCCAAGAATACTGCGACCATATGTTACAAGAAAGGTAAAGGAGCGGAACTTTGGTAGGGTAGCTAGTTGTAAAAAGATTTGAGGATTTTTTTTGTAATTAGTCATCCTTTTTTTATCAAATTTATTTTTCAAAAAGTGGACTTTCCTTGTTCTTTGGCATGTAATCTATAGTAACCTCATATGATGTGAAAATAGAAATAGGTATCAAAAGAAAAAAAAAAACATTCTACACATCAAATCTAAAGAATCATTTTGAATGTTTTCTGTAGTAGAATTAACCTTAAAAAAAGGATGTTTGGGTCTTATAAGAGTATTAACTTATAGAGCTATATTATCCTCTATCATTGTTATTTAATATCTGTATTGTAAAAAATCTCCTTTATAGTTGTTTATTTCATACTATTAGGTGCTCGTTGAAACATTTGAAGAGGGAGAGCAGATGATTGATTTCATTGGCACAACGGGAGAAGACAAACCTGCTGAGCTTAAGAAACGTTTGGCAGAGATTGGAGTTGATGCATTGCTGAAAATGGTAAGGAAGGGCCAAAAGTTATCAGCACATGAAAGAATGTTAGATCCTTCAATGGTCATTAAGTAATGGGTGTCTTTCCCTGTACAGGTTTTCGTAGACAACTTAGTGCATGGTGATTTGCATCCAGGTAACATCTTGGTTCAGAACAACAGTGCCAAGGAAGAGGGCAGCAATGCAGCCTCAGGAGATGTTGTCAAATTCATGATGGTAGATGTTGGGTGTGATACTTTCGTCATGCATGTGGAACCAGACCCAAATCCACTGCGCATATGTCTCCTCGACTGTGGTGTTGCATCCAGACTCAAAGAGAAAGACTTAGCCAATTTCAAGGCTGTCTTCAGACAAGTGGTTTTTGGTGATGTAAGTATTCTTGCCATAACCAGTTGCATCCACAGCAAAACTTGTCATAAACTCACATTGTTCACCATAGTGTGTACATACTAGTATTATAAACAGATTGAAAACAAGTCAATGACCACCATTGGAGGATGAGTCTGACATCAAAGTTATTGTGATTGTAATTGCTTTTGTCTTTCACATGTCTTAGTGTATTGCAGAAGCATTTTGACGTACTGTATATGCCTTTACATTTACTGAAGATATTGGCTCTGCTAATTTTTGTATCTAAATAATTGTTTTTTTAGGGAGAGTCTGTGGCAGACTTGTTCCTCAATAATAGTGAACATTGCTGTAAGGACCCTGAAGCCTTCAAAGCAGAGATGACCAGCCTTGTAAATTCAGCTAGGGAAGATACAATAGCATTATCACAGGTAAGTGTTCTCAGAGAAAAGGAAAACACTAAAACTTAATAATCCTATTTTTCAAGTGAAGGTGTTTTTACCTATGAACATAATCTTTGTTCATCGAGATTAAATAGCTCTGTATATGCTGTACTATATATGGATTTGCTGGATTATTAAGCACACTTATTTTCATTTTCAACAGATTGATGTGGGGGTCCTGCTTCAACAAGTCTTAGGGATCCTCTTACGTCATCAGGTACGGCTAGAATCTGCCTTCAGTGCTGTGGTCTTAGCAGTCTTTGTTCTGGAAGGTCTTGGTCGAACATTAGACCCCAACATGGATATCTTAGAGAGAGCAAGACCAATTTTGGTTACTGGAAAAGTGAAGTGATTGTGATACTTATGATCTGTGAGGATTAATTTGTTATTTACATCATTCAGTTCGGATCTTTCTCAGTTACAGTAATGCAGGGATTGTTTAATGGTGTTATGTTTGCGGGTTGACTCCTTATGGCATGATGTAAGCCTCAAATTCCAGTGGAGCAGCACTTGTATTATTACCACGACACGACAGTTGTAAAGATATTTACATTCTTACTAGAGACTCCTGAAATTCCTCATCAGCTCTGTATACATAAACTGCCATGGTCGGATAACATTACTCCTAGTTTTAGCTTTTTCCAACAATATTTTTTTATATCGAAAAATTATTTGTATGAATATGTGAATGTAAGTCGTTTAAGAAAAGGCAGTGAAATAATTATACCATGTATGATGATATGGCATCAGTTGTTAATTACAATGGCAAAATATAAGTAATGTAAGATAAAGCTACATTAATATTCACAGAGCTCAGCAAGCGTCCATGTGCATGACTGTCCTAATATTTTAAAAACTTTTTTCCAGAATAGTTACTTGCTGTGGTTAAATCTTGGGTGCATAAGGCTTTATATTGTTGAATTGCCTGTAGACTATCAAGGTTGTAGTATAGTTGATAGTGTTGCAGAGAAAATAATACTATACTGGTATATCAGGTATGACTGTAATCTCCTATCAAGTCAGGTGGTGCCTTGTTGCAAAGCTTTTATTGATACAAAATTGGGTATCTTCATTGGGTTATGAAACATTTTGTAAATCGAGATATAGGTTAATTCCTTTAAAAGCAGAAATTGACGAAAGACACTGAAAATCCAGATCCAAAATCCAAAGAACAAAACAGAAATTTATGTACATTAGAACTATTTTTTTTTCCTTTTTGATTACAAAAATAATAGATATATGTGATATAATAGAATTATTTTGAGATTAGTTATGTAGAAATTCTGTATGTGACTTTCTTCAGCAATAAGCATATAGGCTGTGACATTTTCATTTCATGTCCTTTATATTTAGCTTCATTTATGTCATGCAGTGTTCAGGAAATTAAATATTTCCTTTTCTAGTCATGCAGATTAAAAATGAAGTCATTTTAAATACTGACATTCTTTGTTTCTAGCTTTCTTGATTTCTTTTTCCTTTTTTCTTCTGACGTGTTAGATAAGGGAAAGGCTCTGGGAATGAGGTTTGTATTCTATTCAGGTGATTTACTGTAGTTTGTAAGTTTTCCTCCTTCCAGATATTATGGTATATTCCTGTTTAGGAAGTTTGTATAAACTGCTTTGCCAGCATAATCTATATGAGGTACATGAGACATAATGTAGATTATGTTATGGTATTTGCTTGGACAGCTTTAGTAATAAGAACCTGAAAGTGAAAAAGAGTAAGAATATTGCATTTCAAATGTTCGTCACCTTATTCCTTGCTAAAAGGTGCAAATATGTCTCTCTAATGCATTGTTCGAGAATATGTTTACAATCTTGATGTTAATGTTGAATTACCAGAGCATTTTAGAACTTAAGCATTTCTTAGGGAAAAGAAAAATGCCAAATAAATACTGTGTGATAGTTTACATGATAGTGGACATACCCAGTGTGAAATTTCAGAAGTAGAGGAGTCCCATCATGTTTTTTGTTATATTTTGTTTGAATAGTTATTTAAAATTTGGTATTTTATTTTGTTATGATTGAGGATGAATAAACTTGATAATCCTTGTTATTCATCTTTCCCTACTAATATGCAGACTTGTATTGTAGAAGGCATGCCCCACCCCACTCACTCACTCACTCACTCACTCACTCACTCACTCACTTTCATTCTCAAATACTGAATTCACGCACACTCAGAGGGAATGGTAAATGCAATAGAGGTGGAGCCATTCTCTAAGTTAACACATAGTTGTAAGCCACAGAACCAAATCAAATGTGAAGGTTCTTTAAACATAGTTTCCATACCTCTTTCTAACCCTATCACTTTGGTTCCTCAAAGGAAATATCTCGGAAAAGATCTGAGGAGGAAGTAGTGGTATAAGATCTCTAAAGGAGGAAAGCAAATTTAGAGATTTAGTTAAGAACTTCCTTGGACCAGGGACCCCTCAAGTTGATATTCTAGAAATGAGAAACTCCAGCTTACTATAGATAGGGACTGACTACAGACAGTGACTATATTGAGAGTCAAGATGTTTCTATCTTTTGAACCTTTTCATTAATCAGAAAAGGTAAAAGTAAAACAATATTCAGTACAAGATAAGGTTTGGGTGCTAAGTGTAAAAAACAGATAGTACTGAAGATCTACATGATATGATTACTGTCACCAAGATTAATTATACTTGAAGATTTCTTACTCAACTAATTATGTTTCTTGCAGCTTACGTGTCGGAAGTATAAGCGTGCGTATTTCAAAATTACGACAAGGTCCTGATCTACAACTTTTCAGATATTTTACTACTTCAAAATTTTAAGAATGGTGTCCTTCAATCTTCCCTGGTGGTGTGCATTGGAAATGTTTATTTTGAGGTTTTTAAGTGTCTTCCAAATATCTAGATTCTGAAAAGTAACCTTATTGAAAAAGTTATGACTTCTTCCAAATACTCTCTATATAAGAAGCTTTTGTATATAAATGCCTGTTAAAAATAGGGGAAGGATGGAGAACCTGAAGCATACTGTATGTCTAGAAATCAAACACAATATTTTACCTTTTAAGCCTTAATAAATAAGTATGTAACAACATTCTAATTTTGCTTATTTTAATGGATACTACTATGATTATTTCATTCATCATTTAACTTATGCCTCATACGAGTAATTTTAGTGTTTTGTGTGTAGTCTTTACATTTAAACTTATGTTGTTCAGAACAGCAATCATTGAATAGCTATGCATATATTTTGAAATGGAACTAATAATGAAAAACAGTAAACAAACATTTTTCTTATTCATTGTAAAACGACAGCAAGGGCAAGAATTACCTTGCCAAATATGCCTTCATGTTATTACAAATATCTTTGTAGAAACCTTGAGAAGTAAGTTTCAACAGACTTATAAAAGAAACATTTACACAATTTCTTAAAATTAAATTATTTAAAAGATATCTAGCCAAAATGTGGACTCAGATCCTCTCTTTCATCACATATTTAACATTAGTATTATTGAAAGCAAAAACTAGGTGATTAGAAACACACTTATGATTAAGCAATCTGTTATAATCATTTATTTTTAGGAACAATCAGTTTTACATGGTGTGTATATATATATGAATGTGATCAATATTTATACATTATTATATATAAATTTGTATTAATATATTTTTGGTAATATTTATTATTGTGACCTTTCTTTATTTCTTCATGTGATATTCAGTGAAAATTTCAGTAAACATAGCAAGGCACTGATTAAAAATAGCCAAGCAACTGAAAACTAATAACTGAAAGTATAAACAAAATTTTATCATGTTTTTCTATCAAAACATTTACATTCTAATTCATAATTACACAAAGCTTATCAGCAAGAAAATGTGAAATCTTTGTCCTGCAAAGTTAAACAAGTCAGAATTAACAAAATGTCCTGATTTTACTTAAGATTAATGAAGCATAATAAAAAACTTATCAGTAGCTAAGGAAAAAAAAGAAAAAAAAAAAAAAGGAAAAAAAAAAAGTATATGTGCAGTATGAATAGTTCAGCCCTTTCTTAATCAAATATTTTATGACGGCCACAGCACATTAAATGACAACTGTCCATTCCTAGTAGTCTAGTGACCTTGTTCAAGATTAAGAAAAAATTATCAACATAATCATACTGCTTTGTAGAGGCGAACAACACTTTATTTCTTTTTCTTCAGCTCTTCGAATCTCTTCGTTAAGTCATCGAAATCAATATCTTCTGTTGTTTCGTTGGGATTCTGGACAGTATTTGAGCCTGGAACACTAGGTAGATCAGGTATGGTGGGCAAGTCTGGGAGGTTGAAGTCCGCATTTGTACCTTCACCAAACTTAGAGCGTGGACTTGGCTTGGGCTTATCACCATCCTGGAAAGTCAAAAAGTTTTTGGTGTAATTTTTTTTTTTTTTTTTTTTTTTTTTTTTTTGAGAGAGAGAGAGAGAGAGAGAGAGAGAGAGAGAGAGAGAGAGAGAGAGGAGAGAGGAGAGAGAGAGAGAGAGAGAAGAGAGAGAGAGAGAGAGAGAGAAATAGATTGTAGGAATTTATGTGACTTATAAATATATGCATACATGCATGTGTATAAATGCATTCGTATACCTGAGTATAAACCCTACTTACATGCCTACCAAACCTAATGTCTGCTACAACTAGAATATTTTATTTTTCTGAGTGTATTACCCACCAGAATGAGCTTTTCCCAGTAATCTAAAAATGTTTTATAGCACATACCCAATCAAAAATGAAGTGCATATTTGGAAAAAGTCTTAAAAGTATAACAACTATTCTCTTTAATCTGGCTGGCTCCAATTTCTTTTTATATTTTCTATAGTTTTCTTATTTTTCACAAAAAAAGTTAAACAAATTTTAGGCACACCATGTTTTCACCTGTGATTTTTTTTCTTTTCTTTATCTTTTGGAGAGAAAAAAGGTATTTCCTTATTAAACCTTGCCATATGATGACTCTCGTTAGCATCATTAAGGTATTGGGCCATCAACACGCTCCGTATTCATTCCAAACTCCTGGAGCTTTTTTTGGGGGGGAACATGTCTTCAATCAGTTACCAAAAAAATATTAATAAAAGGAAATGTGTGATGTGCAACAAAAATAAAAATTCATAAAATGCAGCTTGCAGGAAACATCTTGAAATTTCCAAGTTTATCATAGGCAATAAAGCATGCAACCTCTATTTTATAATCTCTTTTCATTCCTTCCATTGATGCATATTGAACATCCATGCAAAAAACATCAGTAAATAAAAAAATAAAACAATACTAATAACAAAAAATACTAAAGATTATCTATTACACAAAACAGCCAAACTAAATATCAGCAAATGACATGATCATCACAAATCTAATTGTAAATCTAATGACCTATTTGAAAAAGTTGACCTAATATCACCCCTCAATGAATATACATTTAACCTACTGGGCATATGCATTGTTGATATATTTTTTGTGAATTTTGTTTATACATGTTTTAACAAATGCATAGTCACCACGGCTTGCCTGCCTAAACTGATAAACCCATCTTTCAAATTACGTTGTTTTTTTTTTTTTTTTTTTTTTTTTATTTTGTTATTATTATATATTATTATCATAGATATGATTATCATAATACATTCAGAAAATCAAGTTAAAGTGTAAACAGGTGTCATAAGCTAGGCAATTGGTTTAACAGTTGTCTTCTTGGTGACAATGAATTCCTGAGGCCAAGTATGTGTAAACAAAATTAGTAAATAAAACTATAGTCGACTGGGAATGTATGCATAAAAAGGTTCAGAGCTAATACACATAGCCCATGCAATATAAAACAATCAACTTTCTCTGACTAAATAGCATAACTAAAAAATAAAATTGCCATATTGTACAACTATTCCATAAGACGACAGTGTAAAGCAACCACATCCAACTACCTTCAGGTTGGTAGCACCTGGTGACACATCTGGAGGGAATTCCCTTCGCACAGGCTGGCCATCCCCAGGTAAACTAGGAGGTGGCGCATTGGGAGGGGGCCCGAAGTCTCCCGTGTGCCCAGAAGGCATGAAGGAGGAGTAGGGAGGAGGGGGTGAGTTGTCTAGCCCCAGCAGTTCATCCCACTTGCCAGTTCCGGTTCCGGTTCCAGCCCCACTAACGTTCTACAAAAGACAGGGTGCAATCATGCTGGTGCTCATACCGGGCGTGCATGTGCAGGCTCTCTCACTCCAGTGTGTTGGGGATAGGTTTTACACCTTGGGGTATTCAACAATAATTCAAATAAGCAGAAAGCTAATCATAAAACTGAGCAAGAAACTTTAAAAAATAGATAGCAAGTCTGGATGTCATCCACTCACAAATGCACACATTTCATCAGGACATGCAACACAATGTTCATTTAGTTTTCAATTTTTAAAAAAGTAATTCAAAATAATCCAACAGAGACTGTAAAAAAAAAAAACAGTTCAACTGATATAAGAACAAAAAATTAAAATAACAAGAACTAATCAAATATTTGTCTACTCACAAAACATTTCATCATAATGAAGGTTCATGTGAAAGGAACATAAAAGAAGAGGTTTTGGGTTTAATCATTCATTATACTCCAATTCCTCTTGCCACCATTCTAGCATTCATATCACACACTCATTTCTCTTTCCAAACATAACAAGCAGATGTTAGAAAGTACATGTCAACTGCTCAGCTTCAAGCTATCTTTGATTTACATTCCTAGAAATTAAACATAAGAAGCATATAAAATAACTACATTCATCAAGGGATAATAATTTTGAAAAAAATAATGGGGATATATTATCGAAACTCAGAACTGCAACACAAGTTTTCCTTCATATACATTTCTTTGAAGTTTGATTAGGACAAATTTTTCTCTACAATATGTTATCAGCCAGTTTACCGCAATATATATAAGATGTTGTATTGCTCAATCTGAGGAATTACTATTCAATATACGTAGCTTCTTACTGTGTTGACCAAACATACATAATATTTCTTTTTTTACTGTTTGTGTATTAACTGATTTCCTTACATATTTTTAAATTTATTTTCTAAATTATTTTCATTAATTTACGTTCTAAAACTTATGTACTTCTTGAAATATTTATAGTTCCCTTATTTTTTCTTTATTGTTGTTCATGTTACACATGTACTTATACCAATCCATAAACATACATATATACACACGCAATATATTCATATAAGCATCAATACATACATAAATATTATCTTTTCATCCATCACTTTTCTTTCTATGGGGATATCAAAATAAAGGAAACAAAAAAAGCAAGCTCTAGCAATTACACATATAATCCAGCACAAAACATTAATAAACCCTAAGGCACAGGTCAACTCACATCCATGTTGTTGATCTTGGGAGGGAGAGGGTCAGCTCCGGGATCAGGGGGGGGGTCCACCTGGAGGGAAGTTCTGGGGTCCACCTGGAGCAATGTTGTACCCTGTGGCTCCCCCTGGGTATGGTGCCTGAGGGTATGGTGCTTGCCCCGGAACACTTGGCAAGTTGAACACTGAGCTAGCAGGATCCTGAAATCAATTAGATGATTTTAAATCTCAGAACACATTTACTTCCACTCTGGAAAAAAATACTACCAATAGAAATAATAAAAAGTACATGAATTCTATATATCCAACAAAGCATTAAGTGCATAGCATATTTTTGGTGAGCAAAAAAAATGCCATCACTTTAACAAGCATCACAAGCATATTGCTTAAAATCCTTAAGCACAGGCAACAATGCAGAAGGTCAATTCAACACCCCTGCTCGTGTAACCACAATACCATTTGGACACCATCATTTTCTGTGGCAGTCTTTGGCAGCACTAGAACACAATGATGACGACTCTCTCCGACTGGTGGCAAAAGAATAGGTTTCTTGTAACACTCTGGGTGGTCAGTTAGCACCAAGTCTATAATCGAGTTCATATGTGTGGGCTCTTGCACAAGGTTGGTCATTTCTAGACCTGCACAGAGACGGCCTTGGTGCAAGTTGTTGAAATCTCCTGCAATAGCAACAGCGATGTCCGGTCTAAAGCATCGAATATCCAGGACTGTGTTAACAATCTGGTCCATCAGCAATGGTCCTGTGGCTGCTCTTGGGGGATGGTACAGTCCACATATTACCAGCTTTCTATCCACCTCAACCCAGACACACTCTAGTTCTGGGGAGCATCAAGTTTTACTTCATTTGGGTGAAGGCACTCAAGAACATACAGCCACACCCCCACCTCTGCTCTCTCTGTCATCATTAAACATTTTGTATCCGTCGAGGGTGTAGTTGGTGGCTGGACGAGTTTCTGAAAACCACGTCTCACTAACAACAATGATGTCAGGTTTGTGTTCCTTCACAGTTTGGGTAAACTCTTCAAAGCAGTTTGTGAGAGACTGAGGATTCGTGACTAGAATAGAGGGAAGACTGAGGTTCCCTCCCATCTCTGGAGATGAACTCTTTGGTGTTGCTGGTAAATGTGGTGTTGGAACTGGCACAGGAACTGGCTG
Source organism: Penaeus vannamei (assembly GCF_003789085.1). Classification (NCBI taxonomy): domain Eukaryota; kingdom Metazoa; phylum Arthropoda; class Malacostraca; order Decapoda; family Penaeidae; genus Penaeus; species Penaeus vannamei. Next base: position 454,759 of record NW_020868599.1, on the reverse strand, counting down.
CAGAATTTGATCAGGGTGTGGCATCAAGCTGGAGCTGTTGTGGAATCCCTGTCCCTCTTGAAGGGATTGTGAAGGTATCGGCACCTGGCATAGATTATGATGTTGACTTCATTCTTATCATTGCTGCAGTCAGCCTTAGACTAGGACTAAAACCTAATTCATATCTTATACAAAATATGTTGATAGTTGGGAGGGAGAGCATCACATTTCAGCTTCAAAGATTTTATATTCTACATTATAAATTTATATCATTCTCTCCACTTACATTTCAAAGAATTTCTTAATAAGCAATTGCTGCATTCTGCACTAACACTCCTGAATTCTTTATGAAAGCCATGGAACACTTAAAAGCAACAAATAACAATTAATAACAAAGCAAATCATAAAACAAAGGTAAACAAACAAAACATCCATGCAAATGCCTACCAAAGTCAAAACTAAAAAATAAATAAATAAATAAACATGTTACTAAATTTACCTTACAGTCTGCCAAGTTCATTTTGAAATATCAATTAAAAGATGAAATAGTCCCAACACTGAAATACAATAGCAAAGCATACATTTCTTGTAGGAAAAGTCTTCATGTTCTTCAAATTAAAAAAAAAACGCCACACACAACAGCATGAAGATGAAGATGGGCAGAACAAAAAAGGACAAACTCTTGACAAATCAAAAGCAAAAGTATGACCACAAAGAATGAAATAATCACTAAGCTACTTCTGTCTCAAAAAATCTGCAAATTCAATTTACGAGCCAAAGAATGGCACCAGAAAAAGTAAACAAACACAAAAAAGCAACTCCAGTTTCCATGATACAATATTCACTCGCCTTAAAAAAAAAAAAAAAAAAAGTAATGGTATGTACAACAGAAGACTATTTCCATTAGATGTCAATCATATACATTTTTAGATAATTATTTTCTGTGTCTTTTACTTAGGCAGAAAGGACCCCCCCCATAAAAATGATGTATTCTTACAGAAAGAAAACATGAAGTATATATAAAAATAACAGCTGTCCCTATAATTGTCTATAAAATAAGCTTGAATACAGAGTCTTATTTACATCTTAATTATAAAAGCAATACTGACTGAAACTGTGGTAACATGAAATACCTTCAGAAAACAAGCTATCTATATACAACAGAATGATTCTAGAATAATTCTAGAATAGGATACAAAAACTAGAATGCAAATATCTTACAGTACTGTCGAAAAAAAATAAAATAAAAAAAAAACAGCTCTAATAATAAATCAAGTCTGCATGTAGCTCCTCTAAACAAAAGCTGCAAATAGATTAAGTGTTTCCTCTATACAAAAACCCAAGCAAAGCATAGCCTAATGGCTGATAAGAATAAATTCTGAAGAAATTCACAGAAATAACAAGTAGAAAGAATATTCAAATATATCATACGGTATAAACCAATCACAACAAACATCTTATGAAACAGAGGAGGTAAAAATAACTAATCATATATAGCTTATCTAAACTGGCTTGTACATATAAACTTCAAATCAAAGACTCTCACACCCACTAGAATAAAAGATTGAAATAATAGCAAATGAGAATAGAAATGACAAAAAAAATAATAATAAAAAAATAAAAAATAAAATGTGCATTTTCAATATATATGTAGTTAACATTCTAGCACTGGGAGAAACTGATGCACAGGATTTAAACAATGATTAATTAATAACCATCTTCATTATAACTATCTTTTTTCTTGTAATGCTAATGAGATCTTAACAAATACAAAAAGTACAATTTTGCTCAACTTGACAAAAATAACCATTACCAAGACATAATCCTAGTATGTATAGTTGTAAAATCAAATCCTAAATAAAAAACAGTGGTTTCAATATCATGGATTTCTGAATTCTAATCCAATATACTTAATTTTTGAGAGGGAAAATCAAGATTTATAAGGAAACATTGTCACCAAATTCTTTATACGTCTACTAAGACTGTTAGAAATTATCTTCTAGACAAGTACAAATTTGGCAGAAGCTATCTCAATATGTCTGTCTACGCATACATGTGGTTTGTAAAAAAATGATCAAAACGTTATCCATCTCAAATATTAATGCCAATTTTCTACAAAAAAAAGAAAAATCAAGTTTTATCATTGAATTTATAAGTTATAATGAGTGAAAAAACACACTTCACCACACAAGACAACATTAGTGGCAAAACAAAATCAAACAAGAACAAAACACATTAACAAAATCAGATTCAATTCCTCTCTACACTGTTCCCCTCCCATACCTGCGCCGGAGGATATGCAAAAGGGGCCATTGGCTGTCCAGGATATCCAACAAATCCTGCAGGAGGAATATTCATCTGTGCTCCGCCGACTGGGGCCGAGATGCTGTTGTTGCCCAGGTTGTTCTTCTCATCAAGATTTATGAGAGACTCGCACTGGGAATCACTCATTACCTAATATGGAACAGTGAAAGAAAATGTTTGGTTATTACTTCTCTTCTTGAGCTCTTGCCTTTTTGGAAAAATAATGTACCAACATGTAATCTATTACTGCCATAACATCTTATTGCCATGAAAGGCCACAAGATTAATATAAAGCACTGAATATGGCATTCACTAATACAAGATTCTATATAAAACACTGTATATGGCATTCAATAATACAAGATTATATGAAAGCACTGAATGTGGCATTCAGAACACTGATAAATCAATGGTATTACCTGTGGGTCCGTTCGTACTCAATGTTGTAATTATTTGCAATCTCAACTAGATACTTTTCAACCATTACTTTGGGCGGTGCTTGGACACTCATCTTGTGAATCAGACGTTCACTTATAGTAGACACTTCCTTGCTCTGACAAGCCTGCCAAGAAAGATAATTTTTGTCAATACTGCATGGTTCTCATCATTATGAATAAGATAATAATCGCACTGCACAATTATCAAAAAAGAAAGAAAAACTCATATCCATGAAAAAATCTGCATACCATAGCATAAACTTTCTTGTTAGCTGGTCACAGATTACTTTAAGTTCAGCAACCTCTGTCGCAAGCTGCGGGGTCACCCAAATCACAGATGATATGGACTCTGCAAGACCTGCTTCTAGTTCCCTGAAACGAATTCCAGTAAATATATTTAGAGAAATATCATATCATAACTCAATTTCCTTAACATCCAGAGTTCAGTACAGTTTTCATGAATCATTTATATAGAAACACCTATATAGCATACTAGTATTTTCTTCTATGAATCACTCACTTGCTTTGTTCTATGATACCAAAACGAGCCAATATCATGTCGCAGTACAATTCAGTCATCTCCATACCCTCAACCAAATAATCTTCCCGGATACAGTATTCAACGCGGATCTTTGCACGCTCAACCTGAAATGAAAATAAATGTTATTATACAAAGGGATAGTACATACTATTCACAGCGTTAAACGTTACTCTTCTCTTTTTACGATTATATGTAACTCAACAGTATCTTTATTTCTACAATAAAATACAAGAAATGACTGACTACTGTAGGATAATCTGCCCACCTTGGTGACTTTAACTACACAAGATAAACACTTTTAAACAATGATGAAATACTAATGCACTGAAACACCTCTAAATCTATTTTGGACTTCAAGATAACAAAAACCCTGTAAAAATTTGTTCCTCCTTTCACATTATAAGTATATTTTTATCAAATACTTTTAAATTCATCTTTGCAACTACTTTACTCTATAATCATTATAAATATCAAATACAACATACACAGACTGAGCTTTGTGCATTCATATCAAACAAAAATATATGTGAAAACAAATGCCATAAAATATTTTCAAATTTTGTAAAAAAAAAAAAAAAAAAAAAATAATAATAATGAGATGAACACTTCAACTTATTATATACTTGAAAATAAAGAAAAGATAGTGATCATAGAGTACACATCAGATATTGCTATTAGGTTTGCAAAAGAAGCTGCACCGGGTATAGCTATGCCCACAACTGCTCATCAAAATCTGCCACTCTACACATCAATTAGCTCAACGACTTCTGCACTTAAACAATTGTTAGCAGACTTCTAGCAAATATGAACTGGTGTACCCCTTTAGCAATTTGTCATCAACTAAGGAACTTGTCAGAGCTCTTAACTGCCATGGTGGAATTCTGTTGGTCTTTTCTGGAGTGTAAAGCACAAAAGCCACAACACTGCCTGATGCAACCATACATCGGATGATGCAGACTACAAATGACAAATGACACTATCATAAAAACGTATGCATCCAAAATGTAAATGTGACATTTGCTATCCATAAAATCCGAGTTATCATTGATTCAAATTGAAATATCTTTACCAAAAAAAAGTAGCTGTCAAAATTCTAATTCCTGACATGATATAATATCAATAGTATTGGAGCTGTTAAGACAGTTGCTACAAATTGAAAATCAAAATATAAGACATAAACCCTGATGACAAAAAATTCAAGTGATCAATATAACGTGCATACCTCTGGTGATCCAACGAGATCCAAGGAACCTTTATTACTTACATTCTACCACAATAATACATTGCCAAGGAGAATCCCAAATTGTATAAACAATGGTCGTGCTCATGGTGACCAAATTACCAAAAGGTCTTACATTTAAATGCTTTTATTTTGTATCATTAATCTTTTACCTTTTTATTTATAACAACTGTTACAATAAAAAAAATAGAATAAAAAAATAATAGCACCTGCTGAACTATCAATTCTGTGTACTGCTTACCTGTAAAATATGTATATGACATGAAAATTATGCAAAGAGTTTGAAAGTTTTAAGCCTTTTTGGTGGATTGCTTTGCCACCCAATTTTCACAAAGTAAGCAGCTGTCATACTAGTAAACCACTAATTCTGTATATTTTTGGCCTGTGAAAACGTGAAATTTACAGACATGATTTAAATACCAAACATGGTTAGAGATTGTCAGAATGAATCTGGTGTCCACTACTTTTGCAAACCTTCCTTTTTTTATTTTAGTTGTTGCTGAGTGATCCCACATTCTGTACTGGATCTATTTTTAGACTCCGTATGCTGCCCTAGAGAGACTGTAGCTCCACGCCACCATCCCTGTCCGCACTAATGATGCACATCAGCTGGTCTATGCCCCACCCCATACTCAGAATGAGGAACTATCATTGGCAGATTCTACATCACAGTTTCCCCTCCTGTGGTCCTTTCCCTGTCCTCCATAACCCCCTATTCCTTTACCTCACCCCATACCCCTCCACCAGGGATGGGAGACTAAAGGGGGGTACACTTTCTCATTCCCTGTTTCATTCTTTGTCCTCATACCCCCCTCTTATCCCTCTCCTTCATTTCTCAACATTTTACACCAAATATCTTTGAACAATTTCATATTTGACAATCTCTGCATCTCTGTCTCTAGATTTCTCTCTCTCTCTCAGGCATGTGTGGGTGTGCATGTGTATGTACATGTGCGTGGGGGGAGGGAGAAAAGAGAAGAGAGAGAGACACAGAAACTGTATTAGATGAGAGACATTCACGAAAAAATACAAATTTACTGCTACGTGGCAAGAGACCTGTAAACAAGCAATGCTCACTTTTAAACCAGCAGAGTGAAAAGGTTAACAATGACTTAATTTACAAGCTTTCAATGATCATTTTTGGCAAACAAAAAAGTCAAGGAACCATTTTTTCCCTGATAGATGGCTCTTTTCTAGACAAATGCACATCAATCTAAAAAAAAATACAACAATAATTGAGTAATTTTTTCTAATACATCCATAAAGGATCATGATGATTTTGGTATCACTGGATTCCTCTCACTATCTAGTTTCCAAATATACAAGAATTACAGCATGGGAAATCCCCAAACCCAACATTCTGGCCCTGATAGCAGAGGAGACATGAAAGCTACCAGTGAAATTGCAGGGTAAAATGTATAAAATATACACAGAATCTCCATACATTGTAAAATATAGTGTAACCATTAAAAATGCAGGACCCCCATGAGGGACGCTGCCCCAACCCCCGTAGGAAAGCAAAGAATCCTCCTCGTATTCGCGGCAGGAGATAACATATGACCGCCATGCAGGTGCGTTGCCAAGTCTGTAACAATCTCCATACCATCAATACATGGAGGATCCTTTGTTTTCCTGGGCGGTGGTTGGGGACCGGCAGCCTTACATGGGGGTGACTGATTTGTGTAAATCATTAACATTTTACCAGATTTTCCCTGGTACTTTCATGCCCTCCCCTGCTATTGGGGGTTTGGTGGTTCTTTTGTGCAATAAAACCTACATATTTGCATTGTAGACAGGTGAGAGGAACCCAACAATACCAAAATTGCCATGATCCATTAAGCAGATGTATTGGAAAAAATTACCCACTGATTGTTTTACCAGTGAAGAATGAAGGTCAAAGAGCAGCTGTGAGTATCATATTTCTATATCAATAACATTTTAATTTGAGCAAGAAATGCGTTCATGAAAAATTCAGATTTCACTAATATCAATTCCATATGTCAGACATGAAAGCCTGATTGTCATACACAAAACTGATTCCTCTAGTCATATTTGGATATATCAGAAGATTAGTCCTCGTGAACAGATCGTAGGATTTAACTTTTTATGAAAGATAAAGTGATAAAATGATAATGTCATCAGTAACACTCCAGTCCATTACAAATTTTACTTAATATTGATATGACTTGATATTTATCAATTCACATCAATCCCCCAACAAAACAAATATAAATGATCTGCCAACGACCTGACATCATCATTATAAATAGAAATCCTTCCAAAACCAAACACGCCAAAAATAACTTACTTTTCCTGCTGCAAGGTAATCAGCTACCTCCTTCTTCGCTTTCTGATTCAACTCCGTCTTCTTCTTCTCCAGTAATTTCAGCCTACTAATCGCCAGTCTGAGATTGGTTTTCAGCTTGTTGTAGTTGGGACCCGAGGAAAACATTGTGAATGAACCGAATTAATGAATGAACGAAGGAGAGATTACGCCAACAAAACAATAACAAACTCTCGACCCGAGGAAAAGTTACTGCTTCTCCCTCTCAGCAAATCTTCCGAGGATGGCGCTAGAGTTCGGTGTCTCGCGCTCTGTCACTCGCTCCTGAATGAGGCAATCGTTCCTGTTGTTTCCCGCTGGCGATCACGCGATGTGGAATGACGTAGGATCCCGTGATGGGGATGAGTCACCGATAAACTCGCAGAAGAAGTCCGGCCTGACACTGACTCAAGGCTGCGTTCCAGTGTTGCCATGTGCGGGTGGGGGAAAAGGCGCTAGGGTTGATGCGGAGGCTGCTACAAAAGCGCTGAGTTGTGATTATTTATCTGTATTGTTTATACGTGATTGATCGGGTGCATAATATTTTTTTTATACAGATATGTCATTTCCAGAATATCGTGTATAGTTTTCCTTTTATCACGTATTAATTTATCATCGACTTAGCTCCTGAATGATCAGTAGTATCGACACGTTTTAAACGAGTTTCTAAATGTTCTAAATTTGCAATATGCAACATTCAGTAATTGCTTTTGTTGAAAATATATACGTTGCAATATAATTCGACAAGGCGACAATAAACACTAAAAATCTGTGTCTTTAATCAAAATGATATGTATTCCGTGCACCCTGAGCATAAGTGCATACTTTATTGATAAGCGTCATGGATCTTGAACCATGGATTAACGAGCCTGATATCGGTCACTCTTGTACGTCGCTTGTAACCATTTGTCTTTTCCTTCTTCTTTCTGTAAATGATGAAAATCATTATCTGCTTGATATACACAAATTGTGCGAAATCTTGGAAATATGCATTTGTGCATACTATACTTCCCTTGCAATGTATTAAATTCAGCGCTTAAACGCTATCTTGACAAATCAACCGCGTTCGATAACACGCTTGTCAACATCCAGTATGCACGGGGGAAGGCAAATATTAAGGTTATGAAGATTTCTGTTTACTCTTACTGTGATATCTAAAGTGATTCGCTGCAGCTAGAAAGTTGACTAACTGGAGTGACATGAGAAATTATTAAGTTCAAGAATTGGTGTTTTGTGTTGTTAAACATACCCCTCTTGTCATACCGCATTCCATCACATATATTCTGATTCGGGCATGTAGTAGCAACTAAGACACTGAACATATAGAACAAAACGCTTTATTACATCCTATGATATCAGAAAGAATAAGATAGAAAAGACTATCTCAAGTAATAACAAATAACCTTGTACGTCTGGCAAACGCGTCGTCCACGTTCGAATCCCCTGCCTCCGACTTCGGCCTCGTGACTCGCCCTGGCTCAGAGCCACCATGACCTCATTCCCGAGCTCATCGCGCCTTTAGACTCATCTTACACGCGGCGAGGAGGGAGGCGGGGGCGGAGAGAGAGAGAGAGAGAGAGTCAGGCTGAGGGTGCGACAGGTGAAGGAGGAGAGACAGGGAGGGATTGCCCCCAAGATAGACGGACTGACAGACAGACAGCGTTCATGTCGTCTGCTACTCCATGTTAAGACAGCTGTGAGGGCGATGACTCACACTCCTCTCCTGAGTTAAAAACCTTCACCTCTAACCTCTGACCTCCTCCCCCTCACTCGCCATGGCTGGGCTGGGAGCTAAGGACATCCTGAGGAACGTGACAGCTCTGGAACAGCTGATCGAGGAAATTAACTTCCAGCGAGCCAAGGAGATGAGGCAGTGTCTCATGTCCAAGGATGGTGAGCCTCATTAACGCTAATTAACACCCGTTCTCCTTTCAGCGGCTCTGGTGACAGATTTATTTTCTGTCAAGGTGATCAGTGATGTAAACAATACATGATTATGTGTTGTTTGGTATTTTTAAATCATGGTTTTGTGTTATGTGGTTTGGGATGGTAATATTTCATCACATGACCATTTTTCATTCCTTGGTACAGTATGCTGGTTGTGAAGTGGATATGTACGTTCAGAAATGGCAGGTTCTGTCTAAATACGTTTGAAGGATGTGAAATGACTTTTACGGAACTGGGAAAAAATTGCTGTTAGACTCAAGTAACATAGAACGTGAAATAGTCTGATTCCTCTTTCGTGTTTCCATAAGGCGAATGAATGATAATAGATGATGACATGGTTCTTTCATTATAGTATCAACTAATGATATATATTTTTGTTTGAATAATAGAGTCAAGATGCTACATATATAGGCTTAAGGGGCATCACCGCTTGGGGGTTGCATGGGTTGTTAGCACCCTCCCTCACCCATCTTTTAAAACTCAAAATTTATCAAGTCACAGTCTTAAAATTTGTTTTTTTCATGAATCTGGCTATAAAGAAACCCAAATCTTGTCACATGAGAAGAGTTTGGTTTCTCTCCAACAAATGACATCGTATTATTATTATTCTATCTTTGCTTGCCATTTGCATAGTCCCATTTTTATATGAAGGAACAATAGGAAGATTTGATTTTCAATGGATGTCTGTGGTCTGCATGATTGACAACCACATGGAATATTGATTGTAAACCTTTTAGTATCAAATTTTATTATGTCTATTCTACCTAAGCCTCAGTGCATTTCATTTTTTCGCTAAGGATAAACCCTTTCATTTCTATTTTATTAATTTATCAATTGTTTTATTATTTTTATTATGATTTTTTTTATAATGGAGGGAAATCTAACCCCTTCTATCTCCCTCAATCCCAAATTATGTATAGATCTCTGAGACTTCTGTACATATAATCTTAATGATATTCATATCAGATTTGATTTTATTTTCCTCATTAAAAGTATCCTGAAATCAGATGACAAAGTTTTAATGCACTTCCTATCTATTACATGAAATTCTTTGATTGTACCAAAAGTACTCTTGGCAGGAATTTTCTCTGAGCACACTTATCAGCACAATAAACAGCATTAATTGATAACAAATATATCATATGGTCTCTGTAAGTTTAGAGTACTTAGATTAATTGATACTCTGATAGTAGAACTGTTTAAAGTTGATTACACAAACATATTAAAAGTACATTTCTCATAACTTGGTAATGATTTTAATTGTTTTGATTGAGTGTACTGAACACATGTATAGATGTATCTTTATTATTATTTAATGCTGAATAGTTATTTTTTTCTGTAAGATAGTCTGATGGTGTAATAAGGGTGATTTTGTAGAGATAAGAGAAAGTTTTATATAAACATAGTGACAGTCGGGGAACATGTTAAAATGGAGTGCTCACATCTTTTTTTTATCTTCCAAGATACAGGGTTCGTGATGGTGCAAGGGACCACATATTGGACAGACCTATTTGTGCGGCACTTTCTCTTCCAAACGGATCGGTCCACAGATGCTGATGACTTGTTATTTTTTATCCGAAAGAAACAGCTTAAAGGTTCTCGGTATATTCCAAAGTACCAGGTAAGCTCAATATGTGTTTTCTGTTTGCCTGTAGACATGTATTTAACTTCAGGAATGCTATTATGGATCCACATAGTTTATTATATTAATTACTATGAATAAATTTTTAGTAAATTTTTTTGAGACTTATTAAGATTATACAGCAAAATCTTTCCCAGGTAGTTGTTTATTCTCACAGGTTCTGTGGTTTTATATACAGTGGTTCATTTAGCATTCAGTATATTTCATGAAACGATGTGTAGTTGTTTTCCTGAAAATATTATACAGGTTTTGTTAAAGTTGGTTGTTTATATATACATATTTATATTTTAGCATCCATTTATCTATAAAGGTATTGCAAGAGTTGGGGGAAGGTGTTTGCCTGTGTATAAGTGTATATTATTATTATTTTATTTCTCATCATCAGACTGAGGTAGAAGTGTATAGGCGTGACAGCAGGAAGCTTCCCATTGGTGATCCTGACATAGATTGGGAAGAAACTGTATACTTGAATCTCATAATCCACCAATTCGACTACACCCTTACACTAGCTGTATGTACTCGTACAAGCCCAAAGGACCTGCAGGTGCTCCGACGACACTCTCAGGCAAGTCGTTAGAGGACAAACATTGTGATCTGATTCCGTGACGTTGTGGTATATTGTGGTAAAGGGAAATAAACTCTTTGTCTTTTTCTTTATAACATCTTTTCTTTACTGATTTTTTTTTCCCTTCTGATGTAATGGTGGTTGATTTGTAACTAGAAAATACATTTCATAATGCTTGCATCACTTTGATTGATACTGTTGTGTAGATTAATTACTTTTTACTTAAATATATCATGAATACCAGAACAGAATGCATTACATGATTCTTGTAATGCTTGCTTTGATTTGATAGTATTGTTACCGTAGATTGATTACTTTGTACTTATATTTAACAGAAAGTGTATGCAAGTCCCAGTAGGCGCCGCATGGACACCAAGGGAGAAGTTGAGGAAATAACATACCCTAGTGTATGCTTCCACGTTGATAACTTTTGATGAAGTAAATATTTTTAACTTGTGGTTTGTTGATAAGTATTGTTCGGTGATAAGTACTGCTAACCATATTGGTTTGTTTTTGTGGTTTAGGGTTATCTGTATCTTATCTGAAATTTGTGTCATTGGTAAATATTTATGATTTTCCTGTCTATGAACATAGGTATTGAATGATTGCTAGATAATTATTATGCATAAGAAGTATATTTACATGTTTTCCTGTAGTATGTTTGATACAATTTTTTAAAAGATTTCTTCCTGATTTACTAGGTATTTGCTGACATGTTAGTACGTGATGGAGAGATGGTTTGCGTTGAACTGGTTGCCTCAGATCACGCTGGAACGCGTCAGGCTGTCATATTTTTAGGGTCAATCAGATATGATGCTCTGAAACGAGTGTACGATGCCCGGGTAGGTACTGAGAACCTTCATTGTTATTCTATTTTTCTATCAAGTTTAGTTTATTAAGTTTTATTGCATATACTTGTGAGGTATCTTTCGTGCAGGGGTGTGTGTGCGGGTGTGGGTGCGGGTGTGGGTGGGTGTTGTTGTGGTTGCGGGTGTGGGATTTGGGCATGTATGAGTTGAATATATATGTCTTCATATGCAAAATAATTTAGATCCGACCCTTTTTTTCTCATTCGAAGTCTTCTTTTCCAACACTCAGGCAAGTTTGAGTAGCAAGGTGGCTCAGAGGATGATGATGGGACTCTTTGCCGGGAACAGCAACCAGCGCATAGAATTTGTGCGCATGAAGGGACCACAAGGGAAGGGCCATGCAGAAATGGCTGTGACCAAGCCAAAAGGTGAGTCGCTTTCTTCTGAAAGATTAAAGACTATAAAGACAAAGATGTAATATATTATGTGTCTTTCTGTATTTCATTGATAAGTAATGAGTATTATCTTATAGGTTCAGGCGTAGAGACTCCAACCTCTGAGCCCGGTGTGAGTTTAACAGACATGTGGGATTCTGACTGGGATGACGAGCCGGAGGATAGGTTCATCTATCGGCACCAGGTAAGGGAAAAGCATTCAGTTTAAAGATGTAGTATGTTATATTGAAAATTTCAGGCACTTTGCTTTTAATCATATAGAAATTTTGAAAATTGATATGAGCTGAGAATAGTTTTTTTGATTCTGGTGTAGGAAATTGTGAAGTATAACCTTTTGTTTGTTACTGTCAAGAAAAATAGACATGAGCCGACACCTTTATGAATGAATGGTGCTCTTTGTTATATAATTTCCATAATAGCTTAAAGATAAGAATATGTGAATAGAAACTGTAATTTTTCTCTATCTGCATCATATAAGTAGAAAAAATGAGGTAGCAATGTAATGCACAGAGCCACTGATCTTTTTGTGTTATGTGGTAGCGCCGACTGAGTGACCCAAGTGCCAACTTCAACACTTTCATCAACTCTGGTTGGAAGTCTCGTTCTGAGGGAGCCAGGTCGCGCTCTGAGAATGAGGGGCTTGATATTTTTGCTGATGGCCTTTACGAAATTGAGTCAGGAGATGTGCGAGATGGTGAGTGTGCTGCATGTTTATAGGTATTATGTTTCAGGAGGAAGGAAAGTGACAAGATGAGGAACGTAATTTTGTAGTTGGCTAGTATTCATTGAAAGCTTTCATATTTTTATTTTATTTTTATTTTTTTGTGCTTAGCTTTGTTGTGCTGCATTGAGCTCTAGAGATTTGACCTGAAAAAGGCAGAATGAGGACAAGGTTTTACATAATGATATAGCCAGCTGCATTTGTGTGATTACTGTAGATGTCAGTGTTGTTTTTGGGCCCTTAGTAAAATATTTTTGTTGGCTTCTAAAAACTAAATACAGTGATACTGTATATGTAGATCAGTTAGCAGGTAAAATGATAGATATAGTTAGTTCCACATTTAAACCTCTACTAGAATGAGTATGTGGCATTATTTGACGTGACTGTTGTAGAATGTTTAGATAACCATGAGGAAACTGGTGTGGTTTTTCTTTTCTTTTCTTTAACTCTGTATCTTTTAAATTGTTCATTTTACTCTTCTTTCATGTAGTTTTTTTATTGCATATATTATTCTTGTTCAATTTTGTAAGTATGAGTTATCGGATGGGACTTGGCATGAAGTGAAAATGTTTTAATTATTTAGGCATCGCTGTGAGCATGGAAAAAATTGTATAAGAATAAAATATGCTTTAGAGTTACTGGGCATGCTAAAAGCAAAAGCAAAAGCAAGAAAAAGAAAATGATCATAAAGAAAATAAGAAAATTTAAATGATATATTTACCTACATTCCAATGACATGAGTACAGGAATATTCAGTCAGATTAAAAATAACAAATAGGAATAAACATACAGTAAATAGAAATAGTATGAATTATGAGTAAAAGAAGGTTGGGGAACAAAAAAGGCAAAATAAAAATTGCAGAAGTCAGATATTTATTCAGAGTAAAAGAATATACGGGGACAAGACTGGGAAATACACTAGTGTATAGAAGGAAATGAAAATGAAGATGCATGTCGGAAACCTTAAAGGTAGGTGATATGTAGAATTTGTTTAGAGAAACAATTATAGGTTATTTCAAAGTCAGTATAGGGAAATGGTGGATGGGTGAAGATTTATTATAACAGGGGCAAACTAAATATTCAAAAGAGTTATTAAACAGAGAAGTGCAAATAATTCTATGCCATTTTCATGCTGTTGACTTGATAAACATACATTGATATTGATGATACCTGCTGGCTTAGTTTCATAATTTTAATTTGCTTTGGGGAGATATGGGATGTGTTAATCATTTAGTATATGATAAAGGCTGTCAAAATACTGCTTTCTTCCTTTTTTCAATAAATTCATTTTTCACATTCTCCTTTTTCTACTTGTATTATTCTTATATAATTTATTCAAAATCATTCTCTATTTATGTATTAATCCGCCATGAATATATAGTAAAGGGTATTGAACATAGGTGAATTTACTTTTCTAGTGAAGATATAGGAGGGATGTAGGACGGGTTGAGTGCCTGAGTATGCCTTTGCATTTAAGGATAGAACGGTAGATTTTTGGCTGCATACTTTTGAAGGATGTACCATATGCGCATATGCTAGCTCAGTCTTTTGTGCCTTTGCATGGTCGCAGTGCTCATTGAAGATTGTTGAAAGAGTGCCAGAAATTAAAAGCATGGTTTATTTTGCGTGCATCTTTTGCTGCGTTTGTGAGCACGTGTAGATGCTTGTTAATTTCCCGTTGTCTGAAGCAGGGAGGAAGAACCCTGCATAATTTTTTCAGCTCTTTCCAAGAGATAAGGAACCAAGTGTAGAGGTGATTTTGAAGTTAACATGATATACTTTTTTTCTACCACTTGGATCAATATTTTAGGCATAGAAAAGGATGAACATTCTTCGATGACATCTTGAGACTTTAAAGGTACAGATGTAATTACGAGCAAAGGACAAAGGAAGGTGAGTGATAAGTGCAGAAACAAATGGAAAGTGGTGTCACCTGAGAGATGCATTGCCAAGTGTCAAAGGCATTGTGCCAGGGGGTATTAAGAGTCAAGTGCTTATTAGCTTGCCCAATCAAAACTTCATTTTTCTATTCCTCTTTTCTCTTCCAATTCTCTTTGTCTTAAGCAGCACACTTTCCTTGTGGATGTTATAGCCTTTGCCCTTCGTTCTGTACTTGCACCTAGCCTTATGTTTGCCTGAGAAGCCAGTTACGCTATTGTTATGTTTGGAAGGTGTTCAATTGGCATTTGATTTATGTTTATTTTTTTTCTTTTTTCTTTCTAGCTGTGTGTAGTGGTAGATGTTGTTCAGTGGTAGCATGCAACACAATACGAGAAGAGGAGGAATTGCCGCAGGAAGTGCAGTGTGCCAAATGCCGCCACTTTCACGGGGACCAGACAGTGAAATCTGGCCCCACAGTAGAAGCTAGTGAAGAGGCAGCTCAGACCTCAGACACACCAGGTCCCAAGCCTGAGTGTGATTCCCCAACCCTCGAGCCGTCCTTGGGTCGTCTCTCCACCCCTCCATCACCTCATGAGGGCAGTCCACTCCTCCCGTCCTGCTCTCGGTCAGAGTCACCTAACTTAGTACACACCGAGTCCAGTATCCAGGCCATGTCTCCTATAGGGTGTACATCAGATCCTCTCTTAAACCCTGTTGCTGACTCACCAGATGATCACAGTAAACAAACACACACAGAAACGTCTTCTAAGTCTACAAATGTACCTGATTCCAATGAGAATACTGCCCTTTCTTCATCACACAAAGATTTTGTGGTGATCGAGTCATTGTCCAGAACTGATGTTAATTCAGAGGAAAGTAGTGAGACTTCTTTTATAAGCAAAGGCATTCAGGAACAAATTTCTAAAGCCAACCAGTCCTCTTCCATAGATTCCTCACCTCAAGTTATTCCCAAAGTTTCGCCAATTCATTCTGCAAAACTTGGGGGCAAAAAGCCAGGTGGTGCTCAGAGAATTTTGGTTGCACCAGCTGATGCCTCACTGGAGACATCAGATGGTGGACCAGATTCCTTAGGAAGCTTGTGTGATACTGAGATTGAGAGTGACCCAGTAGTCGATGCCAAACCTATTCCTTCCACTTCCAATATGACCGACGATCCAGATGAAATAGAAGAGGAGGAACCCCTTTTAAAAAAGCCACCTCCAGTAGGAAAAAGCCTCTCTGTCGATTCTGCTGACATGATATCTGCCATTCCAAAAGTTGAAATTGTGGACGCAGCAACAGAATCTCTAACTGCCCTAAACCTGAGTCCTGTCAAGAGAAAGAAAAGAAGAGTCTCTGTGCCATATAGAATAACACCTGATGGCACGAAAGTTAACTTTCTCTGCGATGTCAGTATGTACCATCCACCATCTGTGTGTGTCCATTAATGCTGTAGAAAATAGTTTAGTGTCAGACCCAGGAACTAATAGATGTAGTTTAGTTGAGTTTGTATTTCATATTTTATTTTTTCAGCTGTTTTTGTTTATTTATATGTATATATTTACGTTCACTCTTATCCTGAGTTGGCTTTGTCTGCTTGCTTCAAACTCTAACATCATAATGCAGTCTGCCTGAATCAGTCTCTAGCTATCAAATGTCATGAAACTATTACCACATTTTCTAGGTTTAAGGATTTCTTAGAACATTATCATAATGTGAAATGCTGATTTATGATTAACACCAATACTAACAACATCCATATTTTCCTCTTATGTACCTTTCCATACCAATTATTGCCTGATTTTTGAGAATTATTATTTCTTAGACCCGGCTGTTCTCCACCTTAACAAGAACAGGCATGTTAGTGCTGTAGAAATGCCTCTCACTAGCACTGGACAATGTGTTTGTCTCTGGAGGTGTCAAAGGAAAGACAGCTGCACCTCTTTTGAGTCCAGAATTACTCCTCTTATAGTATTCTGTTGTTTATGTAACTTTGTTTTTAGAGGATTGATGTAAGCTTAGTTTGATTATCATTCAGTTCATTTTCTGTTTGTTTTTTAATTTTGTAAGTACTATCTGTTTAAAAATTAGTGTATTTCACTGGTACGTGATGTAGTGTGGATTATTCTGAACCATGAAAATTTGAGATATGCCAAGGAGAAATTATGAATTGCAAGCATTTTCCTCTATATTTCAAGTATGGAGACTGTCTTTTGTGCTTGACTATTTTTCCCTTTTAAAGATCAAATTTTAAAAACAATCATTTTCAGTTTATTTTTTGTTCTGGCCATGCAAAAGGAGGATATGGCTGCATCTTGCTCATTCTTTGCATAGCTGCAGTTGCACCATTCATAATATGGCCTCTTGGTTCTGAAGGATCTTTTAGCATCAAATACAAAGAATTCATGAATACTCTCCTCATTTTTCCCCAGTACATGTAATGGTCCTTTCTTTGTTTTTCCTTTCTACATGCAAGGATTCTTCATTTCTCCCTTCTATATGTAATGGTTCTGTAATTACCCTTTTTTATCCATCCTATGTACTTACCTTAACCTAGATTTATTTAGCTTTTTTTACTCCCATTTCTGATATGTATTAGTCAAATGAAAATTATTTTTATTTATTTATTTATTTATGTTTTTGTACAGATAGTGCCCTTGGTAAGTGACTATCACATCAGAATTACAGTCACATACTGCCATGCATTACATGATTGAAAAAGACTTAGAAATAGTCATCTAGTATAACCATACCATTTTATAAACAGGATAAACTTTCCATGTCAAATCAAGGCAGAGTAGAGCAAATTGTTTAAAAGTAGATTAAACCAAAGTGGACCTGTTCGTTCCTCCTCCCTGTGCTAAATTTTCCAACCACATATAACGTACCTTTATTAAATATCCAAACTAAACAAGTGTATTCTAGTTTGCATTTGGCTGAGTTATCTATCTCTGATATAATATAATGGACCTTAATCTCCTTTACTGAAGCTAGTTTGGTTATCCTCGCCAAACTAAATCAGACAAAGCGTAACTGAGGCCAAACGTCACTGAACTTAACCAGACGATTTATTCAGAGTTAACCAGATCAGAAATTGACGTTCTGTACTTTTACATATGCTGTATATGAATATATGAACATTACATTTTGTACTACAGGTATACCACTGATTTTGCAGCTTCCTTACTTCCAGAACCATGCCAGATTATCTGTTTTGCTACTCACAGAGCAAAATGATTTAGTAATACTATTATTTTCCCCAAAATTATACATCTTTCATATATATCCAACGTAAACTAAATAAGCTAGCAACTCCAGAGCATCGACGAGTTGCACCATCATATCATATCAGAAAACTTACTTTATTCTGAAGCTAAAGCAAAAGTCTGAAATTCGTAGCAGCATATCCTTGGACATCAGGGGTATCCAAGGATATACACTGAAACCAAATATTCTTATAAGCATTAAACTCAATCACTGGATATAAAACACAAAAGATCTCGAAGAAACTCATGTATTCTTTTTTATATAGTTCATAACTTACATGCTGATCAACATTTTAGTGTTATCAAAACTCAAGCTATGGCATCATCATTGAGGAAAGCAGGAAATACAAATATAGGAAGACTAAAGAGGCATTTTTAGAGCCACCTTAGCCCCCACATATTTTCTGTGGTGTGAAGTTCCATTTAGAAATTTTGCCAATAATTACAGAACTGGATGATGGAGCCTATAACCCACTCTGGACAACCAAAGGCTTCACACAAACTTTCCATTTCTGGAAGGAATCCCGCAGAGCCCAGTCAGTTCCTCTCAATGCGTATCTCACTTACGTCACATTACCCTGGTTCACTATCATTACAGGTAAAGTTATAATATGAGAATTTGTTTTTTATTTTTTAGAATAACATCGTGTTTGAAGATTCATAATCTATGAATTATTCACTCTCATGAATATGTGTTTGTTATTGGTTCTGATATCAAGTACTTCTGAAGAAATTGTCACAAATGAAGTATTAACAAAAGGATTAAAATATCTGTTTGAGATATAACTCATCGACTCTTTCTTTCAGATATTCTTGACCATCGAACTGGCCCTATCCTTACTTTCTAGCACGTATAGAGGTCTGTCTTCATCTGAGTCTAATACAGTTTATATGAGAAATATCTGGTGTGAAACAAAAGCCTGTGCGTATCATTTGATTTTCTTCAGCTGTAATAGATAATGGAAGAAAGTTATATTACTTTGTGATTTGGATTTCCTTTTTTTCTTGAAGAAAGAAAAACGAGGCTTAGCTTATTTATCTTAGAAACAATCTTTCACATATATCATAAGATTGCCTTGCCACAAGCCTCTGTAATGTTAGCTAAAAGTGGTCACAATTCCAGCTCTTCATAAGTTGAATGCTTTTGCTAAAAGGGAAAGGAAAAAACAGTCATCATCACCAGTATTTCTCATAAAAACCTCAGTTGGAAATTAAAAAGCAAATGAACTCAAACAAAATGGAAAAGTGTTTTTGTATAATTCCATGTTATTAGTTTTATATGATGTTTTTGGAAGGGTTATTAGCTCGAAATCTCCAGTATTTTACATGTACATTTTAAGATTTATGTTATTTTGGCAGCTCTGTGCTATATTTAAAACTGTGATTAATTTTTTATGCTTGTGTGGAAATATGTGATCTTAAAGAGGATGACAAAAGCAATATATGTTCTTTATTTTGTAAAGAGAAAGTTTAATTTTTTGTAAAAGAAGTAAAGGTGTGGAGAAGAGTGTTGTTCCAAAAATATTGCATCACCTGTAAAAGGAAAACTTATTAGAAGATTTGAAATAAACAGAAGTGTATAGATGTAGCAGCAGAATAAGTGTAAGTGTGTTGAACAGAAATAGATAAACTCTGTGTATTGAAAAATGGTCTTGAAATGTAACAGTGTTTGATGCCATCTGTAGATTTTTAATCCAATAGGAGACAAAAGCAGGGAATGAAACAAAGTGATATTTAAGTTAAGGGAAAACTCCTTGCTTATCTGCATTTTGTGATGCATTTGAGAATGGCTGCCAGTAACCCCTGCATGCACCTCTAACATTTAGGAACCATTTCGGGCATTACCATGATGCTAATCTATTTCCCATAAAACCAAAGTCGATTCAGAATCTGATTCTGTGCTCATGTTCTAGTCAGTGGTAAGCTTTCCGTTGCCTTGTCTATTTCAAGTTCTTTACCTTATGATAGATTGTAGACATTCATGTAGTCTGTGATTCTTTTCTTTTTCTTAAGGTTAGGTTTTTTATTCTTTCAGATCTCAGAAGTAATTATTTTTTTAGGTTTCCCTCTTTTACATTTTCATTTACGATATTAATTTATAGAATGTAAAGTTAGGAAGGCTAAATGTTTTCAGAGACAAGATTGGTATTAGTGTAGAGAACCTCCCCAGCTATAGAAGTCAGTTTATTTAATATGAATATTATTTTTTGGGATTGGTATTTGTAAGTTATCTCTTTCAGAATGTTTGTAATTTGTAGTTTTGTTATCGGGAAACCAACAGTTAACGTCCGAATGTCATCTATTTTGTGATCATCCCAAACTTGAATAATATATATACAGTATGTAAAAGATGTGCCATAATCTTAGGTGTTGTTTTGTCTAATGCAACAGAATAGGAAAAAAGCAGGTTTCTCCTTATCTTTTTTTTTATTTATTTATTCTTCTTTTTCTTCTTCTTCATCTTCTTCTTCTTCTTCTTCTTTGGGGTGCTGGTTATTTTGAACCAGACACACTAGCTAAATGTGTACAATGTATCTGCCAATGAGGGACCTCCTTTTTCCTAGAACTTTACATGTGTGGCTGGATATCCATCTAACTTTTTTCTGCAGATGAACTTCTTTCTCACACTTTGTATTTCATTTTATATATTTCTCGAGGAAAAAAAGATGTAAAGCGAAAATGATATTTTAAAAATCTCACTGGCTTCCTTTTGAAGTCATGAGAGGTGTCTTTCCTCCAACACAGTAAGATGTTGAATTGTCTGTGCTGTGGGTGGAATAGTTTTCAGATAGGTGTTGAAAGTATTGTTCTTCAAAGATCTTGGTATGAAAATGAAGTAAAGATAAAAACTCTACTAAAGCAGATAC
Organism: Penaeus vannamei; assembly: GCF_003789085.1. Taxonomy (NCBI): domain Eukaryota; kingdom Metazoa; phylum Arthropoda; class Malacostraca; order Decapoda; family Penaeidae; genus Penaeus; species Penaeus vannamei. The sequence continues at coordinate 433,782 of NW_020868599.1, read as the reverse complement.
TCAGTAATAAGTGCATTATGGAAGAATATTTTTTTATAGGTACGTTAAGATATGACCCGCCTTTTAAAAGGTTTCATGACTTGTTGTTTCTATATCTGCCACTAGGTCTCATTATTATAGACAGCAAATTCTATAGAAAAAAAGGATAATGATATGAAAGACATTAGGACATGGCCTTACTCATAATCAGTTCTTTATTGGGCTCACTTCCATACACATAGCATGATCAGATTTTTCTTAAAAGAAAAAAATGTTAGGTACTGCAAAGATTTAGTACTGTTTCCCCTTATTTTGTGTCTTGCATTGTTATTTTGATTGTTTTTACTTTTGTTATTACTATTTCTTTCTTTCTTATAGATAATAATGTGTAAGAAAAGTCTGATCATGTTGAAAGTGCTAGCTTCCTTATTATTCCACTTGTCACAAAGAGTGTATACTACTGATAAAGCTGTGAATTAAATAGGGTTATTTAAGATATTAAATGTTAAAGGTGTTTGAGATATAGAAAAAGCAAAACTTCAAATGGAATATTTATTTGTATTCTGACAAAGCTACAGATAGGTGTAGACAACCATATTTTCTTGTTTTATTATATTTTTATTCCATGTCAGGGAGTGGTAATGAGAATTTAGGCAATTTTGCTGCAGTATCTTCAGCACCTGATGACCTTCGAAGTACCTTGACCCAACACCTATGTAGCACAATGTCTTTTTATACAATTTTTATGCCCTGGGACACTGGTCAGTGCTGAAGGTAAACCTGTCTGCTGTTATATAATGTGGGGAATAAAGAACTTCAGATATAATTTTTAAGAATTTAGCCAGAGTTCAAACTAATGTCACGTCTTGAACAGTTGACATATTAAGCATGATCATGCTGAACAAACAAGATACAAGATACAAAAAGCTCAAGCTGTGAGTAAGAGTCTGAGCTCAAGATGTAAATACCTCAAACCAAAAAATAAAATAAAATAAAATATGAGAACAGTTATACCCGTTTTAATTTTGTTTTGTAATTTTTCAACTGTAGAAATGTAGAAGAAACCTGACTTGCATCAACACTGAACTTTTCACCTCTCATGACAATCTCTGTTTGTGACAGAGTACTTGGCAGTTACCTGATGCTTGCAGGTGTTTTAACTTCTTTTAGAAACAAGTGAACATTACCTGTAAAGTCTGATGTATTGTGAAGCTTAGCACTATGAACTGAAATACTTCTCTGGGAAGCAGACTTGTAGACTGTGGGCACATGATTCTGCCTTGGTGTCTTCTTAAAGTGAAGTGATTTTCTGGATGTTTTTGAATGATAAAAGATTTCATTCATTTTTACTATATCTCTGTGATTTTGATTTTGATTTATTTTTTTTTCTCTCTCTCTCTCTTCTGTGTCTTCTTTCCAGATGTGAGGCAGAGCCTAGTTGCAAGAGGGTTTAAGATTATCACCTCTAAAGCCTTGTACTGACATTCTAATACTTGCATATGATTTTCCCTTAATATGCAGCTAAGAACTATACATATTTGGTAATCCTCCAGAGCTACAATGCAAAATTTCTTGCTACCTTTTGCATAAAGGAAACATCAAAGTGCCATATGTAGAGATGGAATGCCTGCTGCACATCTTCCATACCTGCTATGGTATTTATTGCCAAACTGCCAAAAGTATATAATACATATGATTTATTCAGAATTATGATTACTGTAAATTATCAGTCTTGATGGTGAATGTATTATTTTACATTATTGCTGTATATCCAGTGTGATGTTCTTACTCTGTGTAAATAAACAAAATTTAATTTTGAATGTTGGTTTGCGATCAAAATCTCACAAAGGTTTACTTATATATTGCATTCATTTGTAATCTTAAAAATAAGAACAATTTTAATTCTCGGTATATTCTCTGATGGTACTTGTTCCTCTGCTGTGTGGATGTGGTTTATGCAGGCCAGCTTTAATGGTACAGGTGATAAGACTACTCAGTTTGGGCTTTATTCTGATAGCAGTTGTGTAATATCTGTTTGTGCTGTTATTATTTATTTGATGTTCATTTATTTCATGAATATCATTATGAGAATCATTCCAATAATGTCATAATCCTGATCTCTCTTATTACTAACATGTTCATTAGCATTATATTCATTGTCTTCATTAGTATCATTGTCATAATCAGTGCTATGTTAATCATTCTTTTATTATTTTATTTTTATGGTTATTACTTTGATTATTATTATGGTTATTATTTTTGTATTAATTTTTGTTGATTATCATCATTATTATTGTTAATGTAATTTTTGGTTGATGTAATTAATATTACTCACTTCTGTCAGTATTATTATCTATTATTATCACTGACTAATAAAAAATAAATTATATATTACTGTAATTATTCAGTTATTGTTACATATTATTAATACTGTTTTATCAGCCATCACCATAAGTATTAGTATTGCCTTACTATTATCCACTGCTTTTTTGTTCGTTTGTTTTTTTTCATAATTGTAATTTGTCATTATTGATGATCATTAATACAACTTTTATTTATTTTCATCATGATAGCAGTATTTGTGTATTCATTTTTGATATATTGTTATTGTTGTTGTTATTATTATTATTATTATTATTATTATTAATTATTATTAATTATTATTATTATTATTATTATTATTATTATTATTATTATTATTATTTATATCATTATCAGCTTTATTGATCATTGTTACTGTTGTGTTACAGGAAAGAGAGTAGTCCAGAGTCAACAGTGTAGGAACTTATACCAGTGGTAAAATTGGTTCCTAATATTAATTCCTCAATTGAGATTCCCTTGCCACGCTATGCCCAGAAGTATTTTTGATTTGAGGAATTGATATTGCAGAATGTATAAATTTAAGTTACACGTTTCTTTCTTCCTGTGTACGTAATTACCCAGAACATCTATGAAACAAGGAATTATTGCTCTTTTTTTTTTTTCTCTTTTTTTTTTAGCTTAGGTTAATTCCGTTATGCCTCAGACCTATAGTTTAGTCCTGCATATGCAGTCTTTACATTTTCCAGATAGCTTACTTACAGCTTGGTACTGATTTGTCAACTGTGATAAGCAGCTTGGATTAAAGAGTGGTTGGAGCATTTTTTTCTCTTTTTATTATTATACCTACAAGGGAAGTAATGGTCTTAAATAATGAGCCTGGATGATTGGTAATGCATAGCTGAAGTTTAGACAAATAATTACTATAATGAGAAAGTAATGCAATACTGGATGTGAGTATTTATTTTGGGTAAGAAGGCGAGTTTTCATCTTAAAAAATATATAGTGATAAGAAAAATAATATAAACAAAATAAAAATTAATATTAAATATGGATATGCAAAATTAAAACAAGGCTTGCATACCATAACACTCAATTAGTTCATTACAGCTACCCAGTTTTTTCTCTGTGTTGGATATTGATACTTTGTTACTGCAGCTTCTAATGAATAAAAAATGAAACGGATTCTCATATGAGAATGGCAGCATACCAAGTACACTAAATGATACATTGAAAGTGACATTTGCAATTGAGCTTTTAATGTTAAACTGAATAGACCAGTGATATGAGTGGAGTGAGGTATACTGTTTAACATTTGCCCAGTAGAAGTATTCTGTTTAAATAAAGTACATTCATTTTAAAATATATTTACTAAAGTTCTCTGCCATTGTACTTCAAAATTTCCTTTGTAGGATAGAGTAAAAATTTCCAGAATTTAGTAATGCCCCCATACACAGAGGTAGTGGTTCTCAAACATGGGGCAATTACCCTCACTAGGTTAAGAACTACATTTTGGCTATGGGAATTTCAGGAATTTGGTGAAATTTGGCTTTAGAACGTTCTTTCATTTTATTTATTGACACAAAGAAAAAAAGCCTGCCTTGCATAATTAACTTACTGAATAAAAAGTTAAGGAGCGAATTATAACAATGCGAGTAATTCCGACTTGGTAGGCTTCAAATAGGGTAAAGACCCACTGCACCAAGTTTTTACATTGTGAATTCTACAATTAGTCGAGGTGTATATGACACAATGCCTTATTCAAACATGCCTCAGTTGCGTCAGGATTTACTTAAGAATATGAGAATGAGGACTGACAGACTGATTATTGAAAATTATTGCCAGCACCAGTGGCTTAGGAGTAATGGTTCTCCTCACTGCAAAACTCCTCATTTTCCGTATTGATTTCTTATTCTATTGAAAACCATTCACTATTTACATGTTATATAGGGTTTTATCATCAAATAGCGAAGGACAAATAATTTTTTTCTTATAACCATCTTACAATAAAAGGATCATGAAAAACAAATTTTGGAAAAGTTATTATATTACATATTTTGTACAGTTTCTTTAAATCATTTTTTATTTACATTTCCCCAAAAGTACAGTCTTAGAAATATCTCCCAAGTTTATTTATATTCATGCAATTCAAATGATAATTATTTATATACATTACATCTCTCAGCCAAAATTAATGAAATACCGCAAATTATGTACATTCTATCCTCAAGTGCATGGTAAGCTTCAAATGTCTCCACGTGGTTTATTTATTGCCCCATTGGAGCAATTCTCTCATCAGCTCTTGTCTGTTAATCAAAACCTAAATTTGGGAGTCATTCACATACACAAAATCATGAGAAATTGTTATTCAGTAATTGAACTTGACAGGACAACTGATCTCATATAAGCATTTAAAAGATGATGTGCTTCGAACTAGACTTATATTTTCAGTGCCTCCACAGGACCCTAAATAAGCAACACAGAAACTCACTTCACACGCTACGAGGAATAAGTCCATAAATATCTCTCTCCCATAAATGCTTAACACCTTGGAACACTGTCGTTACCATTATTAAAGACATAAGTTATAATGCTTGCAGGTAACACCAAGAATGTAAAATATATATATAAAATAAACAAACAATAATAAACAATGTGTAATAACTTAACCCTTGGACTGCATCTGATTTTATAACCCAAGGCAGGTAAAGACAAAACTGAAGTTTATCTCCACTTCTTATCTCTCTTTTTTTCCTTTGATGGTTTGACTTTTTTCCCATGTAAACCTGAGGCCTATACAAACTCGGGTCTATGATGCATCCTATATGCATTCTTTTTTAAGTTTTTGAAATATGTAACATAAATCATGGGGGTACATTTCAAAATGACAAAGTATTACAATGCTTTGTGCTGGCCTGACTCCATGTCTCAATCAAAATATGAGTGGCCCTTAAGGGTTAGATAATTAAAGAATGCTGTGATAAATTTCAAAGGTTGAATTTCATTCACACATGACCCACGTCGAATATTTGATACATTTTTTATAAGTGTAATTACTACAAATAGTCCAATTAGATTAAGGTACACCATATCCTTAGTGGTTGACATTTCTTGTTTAGCAGAAAAAATTATTTCTACTTTTTAACTGGAACTGAACAAGATCCTGTTTTTTTTAAAAATGATTATATAATCTGCATACAGAAATATAAGTAAAATTACTATATACATATATACATATATTTGTGTATATATATGTATATATATGTATATAAATATCATATATGTATATATATATATATATATAATTATAAGTGTATATACATATATGTGTATATATATTTTTGTTTGTTTGTTTTTGGAGGACATTAGATCTGATCAATAAACCTTCCTGTCTTGTGTAACTGGATTACTACTATCAACTTCTTTTTCTAATAGATGAGCAGTTTCTTTCTTGACAGGTAAGCCATCCTCAGTAAAATAAAAATATTGATCAATAATAAATTAAACATTTATGTATTTACACCATAACAAAGATAATAATCAGTAAGCAGATCATCTAGACATGAAAACTGTACAAGAGAGTTAGAAAGAGAGAGAAAAATACATTTTTTTCAACTACCAGTATAATCATTACATCACAACTTTATTCATCCACTTTGTGTTGTGAATTCCAGAGCTTTGTATAGTGCCCATCAAGCGCCAAGAGCTGGTGATGTGTCCCGCGCTCCTGAAGCCTGCCCTCAGCCAACACAAGGATTTCATCCGAATCCATGACTGTTGACAAGCGATGAGCAATGCAGATTGAGGTTCTTCCCTTGGTTGCATGGCGCAGAGCTTCCATTATACTCTAAAAGAAGAAGAAGAAAAAAAAAGACATTATTAAATTAGTAACTAATTATTAGCCTGCACAATTAACTCCCCAACCAAACTATTATTCAAAATCCCACTAAAGACTATATGAAATTGAGGAAATCCCTGAATGTGTCCTACTTGTTCTGTAATGGAGTCTAGCGAAGAAGTTGCTTCGTCAAAAACTAGTATCGGTGCGTTCTTCAGGATGGCTCGTGCAATAGCAACCCTCTGCTTCTCCCCACCTGAGAGTTTCAGGCCACGTTCACCAACCTGTGAATCAGATCAAAGTAAATAAAAAGCCAAAATAGAAGAGGTAGAGGAGGAGGTAAAAGCATTGGTATGTGAGCCACAAAACGAGAATGAAGGGGGAGGAAGAGGAGAAAGATTAAGAGAAAAACAAGGAGAAAGCAGTGCTCCACAGTACTTTTACTTCAACTTCTATAATTCAACAAAACTCTTCTAAACACAGGCATCTTTACATAAGGCCACCTGATACCCCAAGTGAAGTCTTACCTGAGTGTCGTAGCCATTGGGCCAGCTCTGGATAGATTGGTGGATATCAGCTAGTTTAGCTACTTCCTCTACTTTGCTGGCATCTGCAGACAGGTCACCATAGTGGAGGTTGTAAGCTATCGTGTCATGGAAAAGCACACAATCCTGTAACAGAAAAAGTATCAGTTATATACGAGCCTAAAACAATTAAAAGTTCCATAGTATTTGTTTTAAGGAACAATAACTACCAGCATTATGGCTAGTAACTCACACTTTGAAAGAATGGAAGTTTTGTGTTAAAAAAAGGAATAACATATTGTAGAATCTGACTTTTGTGTACGATTCCAGAATTGCTATTTAGCCATCTTACTCTTACACTTCAATCTATAAATGCAACACCAAATTTTTCTCAGTATACATTGAACATGCCATGCAAAATGAGTTATCTTGCATGCACATACTCCTCAAATAATAAAAAAAATTAATCTATAAAAATACAAATCTAAATCTATATCCAATATCCTGTTAAATAAAATCAACAAACATCAACAATAACAATATTGCATTTATCAACTCAACAATCAAACAATTGGAAGGCAAAAAAAATTATCACATACTTGTGGAACTACCGCAATGCTCTTCCTCAGGCTGTCCAAGTCAACTGAATTAATATCTTGTCCATTTATTGTAATGGTCCCAGTCTTTGGTTCGTAAAAGCGATACAACAGACGGATGACTGTCGATTTCTGAAGAGAGAGGTAAACTGTATTCATTGAAACACATCAGGTTATTCATAAAAATTCAACATTATTACACCATAACATTACCAAAACCCCAACTTCATGAGAATATACACTCTAACAAAATCAAACAAACAAGTCTTTATGGTACTTCTTATGCAGGTGTCAGAGAAAGAGACCTTACCCAGAACCCGAACCACCGACAATGGCAATTTTCTTTCCAGCCGGTACTGTAAAGGTTAGGTCACTTAGGATGGGGTAATTTTCATTGTATTCAAAGCATACATTGTTGAAAGTAATGTCTGCATTCTGAGGAGTCACTTGTAGAGGTACACAGTCTGGGGCATTCTGTAACAGATGAAAACACAAACCTTAAGTTTTTTTTCTGTATATGTAAAATAATGGTGATAATGAGATGAATGCAAGATTATAAATCTTATGTCCTCACAAGAAAATTAAAGATCACATAATACAATCAATAATAACAAAATAAATAAGTAAATAAATATAAATATATATATATAATTTCAACCAAGTAGAGATAATAAATATGGAAACAGTACCTTTATAATAGCTGGCTGTTTCATCAATGTGAACATTGTTTGCATGTCGATAAGCGCCTGACGAACCTCACGGTAAACAGACCCCAAGAAGTTGAGTGGCAAGGACAGTTGGAATAACAATCCATTGACCATCACTAGATCCCCCACGGTCAAATTACCTACACAAGTGAGAAAAGTTATTATAACACTATACATCACAACACCTGTATCAAAACTACTAAAAAATTAATAAATAAATAACAGACCAAGAAAGACAAGCCAAGATAAAAAAAAAAAAAAAAAAAAAAAAAAAATATGTAGCACCAAACCTTACCATTAAGAATTTCTTTCGTTGCTAGAACCATCATAGCTGATAAAGCAACACTGAATATTGCATTCTGTCCCAGTTGAGCAAGGCTAGTGAGGTAGCTGTCTTCAGAGATGCCCCTTCATATTTTTTCAAATATTTGTCATACTCCTTGGCTTCATGCTCTTCATTGTTGAAATACTGTACAAAAAAAAAAAGTCATAATCCATTATTAACCAAACATTCAACAAATTCTTTTTCGAAGTCACTATCCAGTTATACACATGAAATAGTAGAAAGTAAATAAAAACTTGATATGCTTTTCTTTTAATGTCTATATTTAGTGACTGCTACACAGAACAAGTTTGTCAGTTACACAAACCTTCACAGTTTCATAGTTGATGAGTGAATCAATAGCTCGATTCCCTGCCGCATTTTCAGCTTTGTTCATATCTACCCTAAACTTGGTTCGCCACTGTGTTATACCCAGAGTAAAGGCTGCATATGCCATTATTGAGGCCACAGTTACACCTGCAAATTCCCAACCGATTTGTTGCCTGTAGACAAAATTTACAAACATTTTTATAAGAACATTTACTATCTTTTTTCTTTAAACATCAATCATTCATTATCCAAACATAAATAAACATCTCTTCACTTACCAATATCCTGCAACCAAGCTAACTTCAAATATTGTGGGCACAATATTGAAAACAAGTGCCGACATGACAAAATTAATTCCCGATCCCTCGGTCAATGGCTTTGGATAGTGCTCCTGTTTGCCGATTCAGGTGGAAGTTCAAGTCAAGACTGTGAAGGTGAAGGAACACGTTGCCAGCAATCTTTCGGATAGAGTTCTGTGCCACCTTGGCAAACACTGCATTACGTAGTTCATTGAACCCAGCCGCTCCAGTGCGAGCAATGCCATCTGTTGAGGTACTGCATTATCAATTACTTTAAAACTTAACATTATGCAAACCAATGCTGATAATTTGAAATCAATTATGTTTTTCTGACACAGATATTTCATCTTAAGGAATTCTAGACAGTGACCCCTGACATTCTGAATTCAGGTAAATAGTACAAGGTAAGAAGGTATCCCTATCATACACTCTTCTAAAACACAACATATAACTATTTCAGAATAAAAAGAAAAGAATTCTCACATCCTATCATCAGTGACACAGCTGTAGCAGCAACAGCAGAGGCAGGTTCAGCTACTGTCAACAGGTTGCCAGTGTGTTCATTTAGGTAGTTTATGCCATCCTTGAAGATGAAAGGGACTTGTACGTTCACTTAGCACCAATAAGCAGGCTGAGCGCTGTTAGCACCCCCTTAACTGCCACATTGCCCTGTTAAGAGGAAGAACTTGGTTAAATCTACAGCAAATAAGATTTTTTTTCTGTATGCACAATATTTCTAAAATGTAAGTTTTCAGATTTTCTTCTCTTTTCAATAACATAAGATATTCATGGCTATGAATGTTGAGGATAATGAAGAATATGGGGAGGCCTAACAAGACTGAGAGACAATATATTGTATGAAATTCAAAGGAAAGAAAATAAAGGAAAAATGCACAAGAAAAGAAAGGTCATAAAAGGTAGAATGAGACACCAAAAGTCCACTAATAAAGGCAATATCAATCCATCATGCATGTCTGTCCATAAATCATAAACACCTTACCTTTTCTCATACTTTCGGCCAGACGTAAGAAGCCAGGGCCAAGCATCTCTCTCCCCGTGACCTCCTTCGCTGAGACTCCCACGTATTCCGGAGAGTGCACTGGCTCTGGGTGGAAGCAGTTTCGCACCCCTAGTCCTTGTGGGTCTTCCATACTTGTACCTTCGATGTGAGGGCCCTGTTGCACCTGCCAGTGGAGCTTAGTGCAACCTGTACAGATAGAAGACATTTATCAGTATTTCAAAATAACAGTTGGTCAGGTCAGTTTCCTTCAGTATATAAATGCGAATAAAAAGTATTTTTGTCTTCATACTTAACCCACTTACGACGGGTGTCCACACATTACAGTGCAATGCTAGATCAGAGCTTCTGCTCAGATTTTGTTGCCTATGGCGGGCAACAAAACACCCAGAAAATATTATTTTCGGCTTGAAAATGTACCGTTGCTAGTGGGTTAAAGATTATCCTACAAACAAGATCACCAGTATCCCTCTATAGGTGCAAAAGGTCAATATTAGTTTAGATTCAAGTACCCAGGAAGAAGTAGTGGTGGGGTGGGAGGACCTTGTACTGAGATATAATACATGTTTACTTATCTAACAATTACAATTTCTGCCATAGTGTTATTTATTTCTTACTATGACAGGAAGTGGATAGTAGGATAGTAGGATCAAGACATTTTTTCTATTTCTTTTCTGTTGTCTATTGCATTTGCTTTTTAATGGATACACAAAAAACACTATTTTTCCTTGTTATGATTTATGCATGTACAAAGCCCTTGCCCTCATCATATTACCTTATTAGCATTCTATCACTGTTGCTACCATTACTACTATCAATGTCATTACATCATACAACATACAGTCATCCTGTTAAAAAAAAGAAAAGAAAAACAACTTCCCATACACATCCAAGATACTGGAAAAACACAAAGATGCACATTAAACAATATCAAAGTCTTGTCATTTCTTTCAGCTGAGGAAGGAAATGCCACCCCGCCTCTACTTCAAAGTCACCTTATCTCTGTTTGCCACATGCTTACTTGCCACACACTCCCTCTCACGTCACAAGCCAATGTACTACAATCTTATAATCCCAACCACTTGTTACTGTTATTATGGTATTCAGGTTTATGATTCCGCACACGACAATGATCTTGATAAGGCTGTAGTAAATTAATTAGCTCAGATAAGAATTGTAAAGCCATGAGTCAGCAGAAGATTCCCTAGAAGGGGGGAGGGGGGAGAGAGAGAGAGAGAGAGAGGAGAGAGAGAGAGAGAGAGAGAGAGAGAGAGAGAGAGAGAGAGAGAGAGGGGGGGGGAGAGGAAGAAAGAAAGAAAGAAAGAAAGAAAGAAGAGAAAGAAAGAAAGAGAAAGAAAGAAGAAAGAAAGAAAGAAAGAAAGAAAGAAAGAAAGAGAAGAGAGAGAGAGAAGAGAGAGAGAGAGAGGGAGGGAGGAGGGAGGAGGGAGAGAGGAGGGAGAGAGAGAGAGGGGGGAGGGAGAGAGGAGGGAGAGAGAGAGAGAGAGAGAGAGAGAGAGAGAGAGAGAGAGAGAGAGAGAGAGAGAGAGAGAGAAGAGAGAGAGAGAGAGAGAGAGAGAGAGAGAGAGAGGGGAGGAGGGAGGGAGGAGAGGGAGGGAGGGGAGGGAGGAGAGAGAGAGAGAGAGAGAGAGAGAGAGAGAGAGAAGAGAAGAAGAGAGAGGGAGA
>NW_020868599.1:418380-422067 GCF_003789085.1 Penaeus vannamei | reverse complement strand
TCTACATACATACATACCATTACATATCATAACATATGTATAAGTCTATCATACATTAATAATACATACATCAATCACATTCAATTACATAATACATATGTTATACTATAATGCGTACACTACATACATACATATGTAGTAATATTATTACCATTACATCATACATACATACATCACATATGTATATTATATACATAATACAATATACATACATAATACATACATTACATACATACATATGTAATATATATGCTACATACATACATATCTATACAATACATACATACATACAATGTATATATATATATATACATACATACCATATGTATATTATAATCATACATACATTACATACATTCTGTATATATAGTACAACTAATACATACATAATATGGGTTATATATACATATATAAAAACATACATAACATACATATGTATACCTATATACAGTATAATATCATACATACATCATAAATACATAAGTATATATACATACATACATACATAATGCATACATATTATAATATATACATACATACTACATATGTATACATATACATATATGTATACGCTTAACCATTATGACAGGTGTCGCCACATATAAGACACCAGGGGGGGGGGGGGGGGGACTTTTATTTTCAGCTTCAAAATAAACCGGCAGTAGTGGGTTATGTGTCCTTGAGTGAGTGAGTGAGTGAGTGAGTGAGTGAGTGAGTGAGTGAGTGAGTGAAGAGTGAGTGAGTGAATGAGAGTGAGTGAATGAGAGTGAGTGAGTGAGTGAGTGAGTGAGTAAGTGAGTGTGTGAGAAGTGAGTGAGTGAGTGAGTGAGTGAGAAAGTGAGTGAGAAAGTGAGTGAGTGAGTGAGTGAGTGAGTGAGTGAGTGAGTGAGTGAGTGAGTGAGTGAGTGAGTGAGTGAGTGAGTGACGTGAATGAGTGAGTGAGTGAGTTGAGTGAGTGAGTGAGTGAGTGAGTGAGTGAGTGAGTGAGTGAGTGAGTGAGTGGTGTGTGTGTGTGTGTGTGTGTGTGTTGTGAGTGAGTGAGTGAGTGAGTGAGTGAGTGAGTGAGTGAGTGAGTGAGTGAGTGAGAGAGTGAGTGAGTGAGTGTGAGTGAGTGAGTGAGTGAGTGAGTGTGAGTTAGTGAGTGAGTGAGTGAGTGTGAGTTAGTGAGTGAGTGAGAAAGTGAGTGAGAAAGTGAGTGAGTGTGAGTGAGTGAGTGAGTGAGTGAGTGAGTGAGTGAGCGAGCGAGCGAGCGAGCGTGCGTGCGTGCGTGAGTGAGTGAGTGAGTGAGTGAGTGTGTGTGTGTGTGTGTGTGTGTGTGTGTGTGTGTGTGTGTGTGTGTGAGTGAGTGAGTGAGTGAGTGAGTGAGTGAGTGAGTGAGTGAGTGAGTGAGTGAGTGAGTGAGCAAGAAAATGGAGTGGAGTGTGCATGTGAATGTACATGAAATCTGAGTAAGGCTACACAAAAAGAGAGAATAGTGATAAATCAAGAAGTAACACATCATTACCTAACCTAACCTGTGACCTTTAACCTTTAGATTGGATCCGGATGCTTCACTTCTGGCAAGTGGCCTAAAATCTGGACATTAGGCATAATTGAGTAGCCACTCTTACAGGTGTGTGGCTTGTAGGCCAGGCACACAAATACTTGAGAGCAGTGGTAAGACTCCAATGCCTCCCCTTTGCAATGCTATTTTTTCTGCATAAGTATTTTTAGCTCTTTTGCCCTTTTCCAATGTCTCTATCTGTCATCTGATTTGCTTTATCCTGATGGTAATAGATCAATTTCCTTGCACAGACTTCATGTCATCTCTTATTTGTGTCATTTCATAATTTTTTTGTGATAATAAATTTTCTATATCATTGTCAGCAATAGGATCCTAAGCATAGAAATAGAGCCAGCGCTCTTCCAGGCTTACGGACGGTACATTTCTTGCTGACTTAACATAGGAAATAATACAAGAGCCCCATCCTAAATGCCCAGAGTTTAATATCCCTCAAAAATATTTGTGCACTTGTGAAGTCATAACCGTCACTCCAGCCCTCAGCCAAATCTTCCTATGTCACCTACCCCTTAAACCAAATTTTTCATTACAAGATTGTCATGTCATCCAGATCAAAGTGGTTAACCTGATAACCAAAAATCCTATGTTTCCCAGTTACCCTTTACTCATCAATGGAGGCCAAGTCTTGCTTTCAGCTTTGGAAAAGACGAGATATATTAGCTCCTGGACAAAGCAGGTCAATATAACAAATCAAATCCATTTCATAAAATGTGATGTGAAAGAATGCCTAACAATTAAATATAATGAACATCAAAAAGATACACTTTCTCCCACTTCTCATTTTTTTGTGTTGGGATGGCATGATATACCTGCACATGTAAAATCATGGCTTCGCAAATGTTTAATCACCTAGGAGTCAATTATCAGTTCTACCTATTTCACTTGTTTACCCTTTTCTTAAGTTTTTACAATAATTGTTTACCAAACAATGCAGGATAATCACACTATCTACTGTCTTTTTCTTCTCTACGAATTTGGTTTACACAGATGGCTCCATAAGTGCTCTCACCTTGGAGACAATTACTAACCCTATGTGTCCTCGGTTGATTTCTCCTTTCCTTGAGTTTTCAGGATTTTTCATTCTAATGCTATCAATTGCTGCCGACATTAAAATTAATATATCATTAACAATACAAACAGTAATGAAAAGTAAAAGAATCATTCTAAAAGTCTAGGAAAAGGGCAAGGTAGGACAAGTAAATGGCTCCTTGATAAAGCCCTTGTGAAGCCGCGTATGTGTAAAACCAATCATCAAAAAGACTCGGTGGACATGGAAAGTATTCTTGCCATCCCCGCAACACTGGATCAATAACATCATAATAATCACAATGTTAATAATAGTTATATTAAGTGACAACATTAATGCCATCAGATATAAACAATTTTTCCTGAAAATTCAAAGAATGGGGAAATCAGGTGAGATCACACAGGCCTACTAAATAACACTTGTGGAGCCATCTGAGTGCAACAAAATTCATATAAAACTACAGTGGATGGTCTATGTACTCATAGCCAATGGATTTATTCCTTTTGGAAGTCAGTATCAAATTGTGAAAATAAATTCACCATACAGAAATATTTACATTACAAGCATTTGACACCTTGAAAACTTTGAAACATTGATTTAGCGTGGGATAAAAAGGTATCTTTGTAATGAACACTAAAATCCTTTTCACTTCCCCCCCCCCCCCCATCCTGAGCCTAATTCCAAATATTTCTTCTTGAAGATTTTGCTCTGACTGAGGAAGCCAAAATAAAACTCTTACCTCTTTTGGGAAATCTAGGTGGCTGAGGCTGCATAGCAAATGGCTGGGGAGTCATGACGTAAGCTGCTGACATCACTGTTGGCTGGTAACCCACAGGCGGTCCTCCTGCCATCTGTTGCAGCTGGTTTGTTGGGATCTGAGGTGTCTGTGGGGTGTGAGGCCTTGGTGGGGTGGTTGTGCTAGGTGATCTCTGTTAATTGGTTCAAAGAATGAACATTTATAGTCACTGTTTCACCAGTTATGAGACAGCGGAATGTGAAATTAAATATTTCTGACAACTTGCTTACAAAAGAATAAAAACAAAAATCATTTTCCTGAAAGTAAAGTAATGAAGAAATCAGAATAAAAAAATAAAAAGCA
>NW_020868599.1:408380-413380 GCF_003789085.1 Penaeus vannamei | reverse complement strand
ACATGCCCTACGAGGTACTGTAAAGGCACTGCAAAGCCTGTGATGACACATGGTACTTCAACAATTATCTGTAGTTATTGCCATTAGTACCAAGCAAAAGGGGGGGACCAGGTACCAGCTACACTTCAGAATACCATAGAATGCATCAAGACTGATGCAGAGATCATATAAAAAAAATAAATAAAATAAAAAATAATAATGGAGGAAAAAGTATTCTCAACTTCAAAGCCTAATATCTCAGAACTATATCTTTGTCCACATTTTTTTTATGTCACTCTGAAAATACTTGGGCGATTCTAATGGGTTCATTAGAAAGCTGAATAAAAGAGTGATTTTCTCAATAATTTGATTTTCATTTCTGGTGATAAAAGTCCATATACCATATTTTATATCTTTAACCCATTCGTCCCGGGTGTCACATATATGAGACACAGGGAAAAAATAAACAGTTTCGGGTTGCCGCCAGTGCGATGCTGTCTCGGAGCCGTGCTCCGCGGCAAAAGCGGCGGGCGGGCCGGGGGGCAGACAGACTCCGGGGAAGCTCCGCCCGCCGATTTTTGTAGCTTCCCGGATTTTTTAAATTTTGGGCTACAAATGTACCCCGTCGGCGGGTGGGTTAACAATGATAAAAAAAAAAAAAAAAAAAAAAAAAAAAAAAATCCTCTAGCCAAAGAGGAAATTTCAAAATCCATCATTGATAATTTAGGTATTGCTATAGAGTATATGTGGTATTTTCTTCATCAAGTTCAGTCAATGGATAACTAAGATACATAATTTATTTTGATTTTTCAAAACCTTGTTTTTTTTCTAAGAACTTCATTGTTTATTATCCAAATGATATGAATCTTGGTGGTGTAAATCATAGTATATGTATATATAACACATAAAAAAATCACTAAAATCTGATAATAATTAACGAACTTCATTCTCAAGTGCGACGGCCGCCATATGGAAATATTAAACATTAGAAAACAAAAAATTCAGAAAATATCTCAAGCATTTATGCACCATGGGCACCACATGACGAAGTTCCATAGTATAATGACTAACTTCCTCCTCATTTCCAATGAGGAATAGCAATGTGAAGTATCTCAATGCCTACTGATGTTTCCGTCTTTTCTTCTAAATGGTGCATAACGCATAATTATTCTTGCAAGTGAAAAGTAGTGATCACAAACATTGAAAACATACAACAAAAATGAGAAATAATAAACTAGTGATGATAAAAGTCCAATATATGACTGGCAGGAATTAAAGTTACCTAGTGAAAAACATATCTTGCAGACCACAATTAATGGAAATCGTCATTCATGAGCTGTATTCATAATTCATATTCTTGAAAAAAAAAAAAAAATTCATTATCACAACTTGTTTACAATTAGTTATGACTTGATAATACTGCTTTCAATAACTCATATCAAAAAGATATTGATTAAAATCATATTTACTACTATTCTTGTTACTGTTATCGTTACTATTAATAGTAACATAATGCTGCCAAGAACATTGTAATGTTCACTGTATAATCATTTTGTGAAATGTATTCACACACAGATGGCTCCACAAGTGCAAAGCAACCGAGGTGTCAATTAGTGGCTATATGTGGCCTCTAACCAGATATTCTGTTAATTTTTTTCCCCAAAAATATTAACCCCTTTCATCCAGATAACATGATCATCACTTTCACTTGAGGGGTGGGCAAAGTGAACAAGCCGTCATGGGAAAATCTGGCTGTGGGCCAGGGTGATGTGAACTTGCCATCATGAGCATTTTGGCTTAAGGCCGAGGTAACAGGAAAGAGTTCTCCACAAATGCTCAAACCTCTTGGAGGGTGCTTAGACTCATCTGGCATTCCATTCGATAAACAAATGTGGAATGTAGTGTCCATGAGCCATGACTGGAAGGGCAGCTCCAGGGAGGACAACATTTCCAGGATCTTATTCCTGGCCACCATGATTGGTGGCACAAGTTGTATTACAAAAATTTGATTATTATGAAATTTTCTGAAAAAATCCACATCCTTATTCTTGGACTAAGTTATAGAGAGTTAATATGAAGTCTGTGCAAGGAAAACAGTCCATCATTATCTGGATAGCGGAAATCTAATGCCCATATTTTTGGCAATGTGATTGCCGTGAAGCATCCGTATCAAAGGGGTTAATGTTGATGCCGTTATCATTATTATTGTTATTAGATTTAACTATTCAGTGTTATTAGCAATACTAATAGCAATATACAATAAAAAAATATGCAAACTAAAAAGGATTAGTAATTGATTCCTTCATGATTATGTACTAATGCTGGAGCCATCTATGTGTAAATACAATTAACATACTAAACTAAAAGACAGAGCAAAATAAGTGTGACTAATGGTAATGATTTCTTGAATAACTGTGCTTATGGTTTCAGGTATGGGTAATGGTGATGATAATGATTTGGTTCATACACGATAGAATATCCCATGAAGACCTGAATGTGGTATGCTGAGATAAGCTAGTCACGACTTGGCTTGCATACAGGAGGGAGGGGTGCTGATAAAAAAGGAGAATGGGAAGGTGGGAAGAAGAGCGAGGAATAAATCTGTAGTTTGTTTTACACATTCTAAAATTATAGGCCAACATATTAATTGGAATAACAAGCCATTATCTATTACAGTTATGCTTACCATTTGAAAAATAAACTACCCTGTAAAACAGAACAAGTGTCAACAATGACTGTATCGCATTTTACACTATGGATGCCTTGAAAGGCTACAATCTAGAGATTGTAAGACGGGCCAATTAATCCATGAATGTAACCTTTTCTTCTATGACACAGTTATTATAGTTATACTGGTTTATATTGCTCAGTTTTGAGCTGATTTTCACAGTCACTTACTTCTTTTTAAGAAGATATTTGACATAATTATTACATGCTGATTGCCAGCCACAGCATAGCAGTAGTGGATCCTTAGTAACCTTACATAATAGTGTTATCAGGTGCAAACAACACATGCAAGGGACTATGATGAATATAATGTTGACCTTTTATGTCATTGACTGTATGCTTGACTGTACATAAAATAACAAGGTAACAGGGCTTCTCTTTGCAAACTTAAGAATTATAACTAAAATGAGGACTAAACATAATGAAGAAAATTATCATACTTAGAATAAAGAAAGTTCTAAAGCAAAACAAATAATGCTTCACATCTGGTTTTACTTACTGGACTGAAGGGTTTTGCATTTGGGTTGTATATAAACTCCTTTGCATTTGGATTCAATTTAGAGTTAGATACAGTTATCTTCTCCACATCATCGTGACTCTTGCTCATGTCAGTTGCTGGGCTCATGGTCATTGGAGGAGGATTCTGCTGGTGGTGAGTGCTCTGGGGCACTGCCTGAGGAGGACCAGCAGGGACAGGTGTTGTAACCGGGGATGTCTGCCTCTGAGGTGGATGCTGCTGGGGAGGAAGGTGCTGGGGTTGAGGCTGAGGCTGCAGCTGCTGCTGTTGGTGATGTTGCTGCTGCTGTTGCTGTTGTTGCTGTTGTTGTTGTTGCTGCTGCTGCTGCTGTTGTTGCTGCTGCTGCTGCTGCTGCTGTTGCTGCTGAGATGGTGGAGGTGGCTGCTGTTGCTGTGGAGGTTGCTGTGGCTGTTGCTGTGGTGGTGGTGGCTGCGACTGCTGTGGAGGTGGCTGCTGTTGTGGTGGTGGCTGCTGCTGTGGAGGTGGTGGTTGTTGAGGCGGCGGTTGCTGCTGCGGAGGAGGTGGTTGCTGAGGCTGCTGCTGTTGAGGTTGCTGCTGCTGTGGTGGCTGTTGCTGAGGCTGCTGCTGCTGCTGCTGTTGTTGCTGTTGTGGCTGTTTTTTATCGGCTTGATCAATCAATTTGAAGTCCGCACCAAATTTCTTCAAGTCTGCAATCTGTTCGTCCTTGTTGGAGCGCTGTTTACGAGGCTCCCTCTGCTCCCGAGGTTCCGCTTTGCGATGGTCACCCTGCCCCACTGGTGGCATGTGGCTCACATGTTGGTTGGGCTGATGTGAATGTTGTGGAGGAGGCTGCTTCGGCTTCTGCTGTGGCTGATTGGGATGAGCACCATCTGAGTGAGAGGCAGAGTGGTGCTGACGGCCATGAAGCTCTTGTTTGTTACTGTGCTCATTACTATGATGACTCTCTCTGTTGTTCTCACACATGGGACCTTCATGGCTTCTGCGGTCTACAGTCCAAGGGGGAAAAAAAAAAAATCTTGTCAACATGATATCAATAGAGCAAGATTTCACAAAACTTGCCTTCATCATCCATATGTTTTAAATTTCTAACAAGCAGTGTATACCACTTCCAACATCTATTAGTAAATACTGTACCAAGAACAAATAATTCCAGTATGCAATTGGACTGAAAAGCTTTAACCAACTTACCGTAAGATCCTTTTGAATCTCCATTGACCTTGCCATCTTGAGTATGGGCATGGTGATTGCCTTGGGAGTTATGGCGTTGCACTGCTGGGTGACTTGCTGGGGAGGGACTATGGGTTGCAGGTGAAACTTGTTGTGGAGGAGGATAACCTGGTGAAGCACCTCCAGGGCCACCAATTGGGCTATGGCTGCCAGAACTTCCCTGGGGAGGACCTGGGTATGATGGTGAGGTGGGTGTGGTCGGGTTGGAACCACCATGACTGTTGTGTCGAGCGCCCTGAGGTGGCGGCGTTGATCGCATCAACTTGCCACTATTTTGGTTCTTTTTGCGTAACATTGGTGGTACATACTTGCCTCCACCTCCTCCGCTTCCACCACTAGCTTGATCTGGCCGATATACAGCTGAAAATCTGCGAAGGTGGACACACACTGTCTTACTGCTTACCTTCATTGATTTTTTTTTTTTAGCATGAATAGTAATACATTTAATCGAGATATCTGACTACAACTATGCAAAGTTCATCAATCTTCAATATGCATTTTGCAAGATTATCATTGGAGTAGAAGATAAAAATAGTTATTAACAAACAAAAGCGAGATCATTCACAAT
>NW_020868599.1:392849-395349 GCF_003789085.1 Penaeus vannamei | reverse complement strand
CCCACTCATTTCACCCTTCTCTCCCCACCTCCCTGCTTCCACACCCCACCCCCACTCATTCCCATCTTTTCTCCTCTCCCACCCCCACTCATTTCATCTTTTCTTCTCTCCATCCACCCCCGCTCCACACCTATCCACCTCCCACTCATCACACTCTTTTCTTCTCCTCTCCATCACCTCTCACTCATTCCACACTCTTTTCTTTCTCCTCTCCATCCACCTCCCTGCTCCATATCCACCTCCCTGCTTCCACACCTATCCACCCCACTCATTTCACACTCTTTTCTTCTCCTCTCCATCCACCTCCCACTCATTTCACACTCTTTTCTTCTCCTCTCCATCCACTCCCACTCATTCCACACTCTTTTCTTCTCCTCTCCATCCACCTCCCTGCTTCCACACCTCCACCTCCCTGCTTCCACACCTATCCACCTCCCACTCATTTCACACTCTTTTCTTCTCCTCTCCATCCACCTCCACTCATTCCACACTCTTTTCTTCTCCTCTCCATCCTGCTTCCACTAGCTTCCACCCTATCCACCTCCCTGCTTCCACACCTATCCACCTCCCTGCTTCCACACCTATCCACCTCCCTGCTTCCACACCTATCCACCTCCCACTCATTTCACACTTTTTTCTTCTCCTCTCCATCCACCTCCTACTCATTTAACATTTTCTTCTTCTCCTCTCCATCCACCTCCCACTCATTTCACACTCTTTTCTTCTCCTCTCCATCCACCTCCCTGCTTCCACACCTATCCACCTCCCACTCATTCCACACTCTTTTCTTCTCCTCTCCATCACCTCCCACTCATTTCACACTCTTTTCTTCTCTCTCCATCCACCTCCCACTCATTTCACTCTTTTCTTCTCTCCATCCACCTCCCTGCTTCCACACCTATCCACCTCCCACTCATTCCACACTCTTTTCTTCTCCTCTCCATCCACCTCCCACTCATTTCACTCTTTTCTTCTCTCCATCCACCTCCCTGCTTCCACACCTATCCACCTCCCACTCATTCCACACTCTTTTCTTTCCTCTCCATCCACCTCTCACTCATTCCACACTCTTTTCTTCTCCTCTCCATCCACCTCCCACTCATTTCACACTCTTTTCTTCTCCTCTCCATCCACCTCCCACTCATTCCACACTCTTTCTTCTTCCTCTCCATCCACCTCCCTGCTTCCACACCTATCACCTCCCACTCATTTCACACGCTTTTCTTCTCCTCTCCATCCACCTCCCACTCATTTCACACTTTTTCTTCTCCCTCTCCATCCACCTCCCTGCTTCCACACCTATCCACCTCCCACTCATTTCACACTCTTTTCTTCTCCTCTCCATCCACCTCCTACTCATTTCACATTGTCTTCTTCTCCTCTCCATCCACCTCCCTGCTTCTACACCTATCCACCTCCCACTCATTCCAACTCTTTCTTCTCCTCTCCATCCACCTCCTACTCATTTCACATTTCTTCTTCTCTCTCTCCATCCACCTCCCTGCTTCTACACCTATCACCTCCCACTCATTTCACACTCTTTCTACTCTCTCTCCATCCACCTCCCACTCATTTCACACTCTTTTCTTCTCCTCTTCCATCCTCATTTCACACTCTTTCTTCTCCTCTCCATCCACCTCCCACTCATTTCACACTCTTTTCTTCTCCTCTCCATCCACCTCCCACTCATTCCACACTCTTTTCTTCTCCTCTCCATCCACTTCCCTGCTTCCACACCTATCCACACTCATTCCACACTCTTTTCTTCTCCTCTCATCCACCTCCACTCATTTCACACTCTTTCTTCTCCTCTCCATCCACCTCCCTGTTTCTACACCTATCACCTCCCACTCACTCTTTTCTTCTCCTCTCCATCCACCTCCCTGTTTCCACACCTATCCACCTCCCTGCTTCTCCACCTATCCACCTCCCACTCATTTCACACTCTTTTCTTCTCCTCTCCATCCACCTCCCACTCATTTCACACTTTTTTCTTCTCCTCTCCATCCACCTCCTTGCTTCTACACCTATCCACCTCCCTGCTTCTACACCTATCCACCTCCCACTCATTTCACACTCTTTTCTTCTCCTCTCCATCCACCTCCCACTCATTCCACACTCTTTTCTTTCTTCTCCTCTCCAGGTCCCCCAAACGTATGGCTTCCCTCATACATGAGTCCCGGTGAGCAGTGTGCGGTCTGTGGAGACTCTGCGACAGGATTCCACTACCGCGCCATGACGTGTGAAGGCTGCAAGGTAAAGAGGGACTTAAGATGTTAATACATATTTACGTATGTGGGTACTCCAAATACACACATACATATACACAGACACATATAGACATATGTATACACATATAAACATATACATACACATGTAAACATATACATACACATGTAAACATATACATACACATGTAAACATATACATACATAAACATATACATACACATGTAAACATATACATACACATGTAAACATATACATACACATGTAAACAT
>NW_020868599.1:382849-387849 GCF_003789085.1 Penaeus vannamei | reverse complement strand
TGTTCCTCCATAGGACTCAGCCTCTCGTGATACATCTACCGTCGACCAGACATAAATAACACGTGCATCCACCCAATCTACCTTTCCTAACCCGTCCACCCATCACGCCCTCGAACAGACAACAGTGACGGAGGTGGGCGAGGGCGGCCCGACCGAGGAGGACGGCCAGACATGGACAAGGGCCACGCAGATCTTGGCCCCGTCCATGGCCAGGGTCGTCGCCTTCGTCAGGAGGATCCCCGGGTTTTCCACGGTGAGTCAGAGGGAGAGAAGGTAGGAGGAGGGAAAGGTGTAAGAGCAGAGGAAATGGGACAGGTGTGACGGAGTTGAAAATAGACAGTGTACAGGAGTGAAAATAGACAGGTGTAACAGGAATGAAAATAGGACAGTGTAATTGGAGGGGGTAGAGGACAGGTAAATAGACGGGTGGGTAGGACAGGTGTAATTGACGGGTAGGGGGGATAGAGATAGGTGTAATAGGAACAGGGGGGTAGAGGACAGGTGTAATAGGACGGGGTAGAGGAATAGGTGTAATTAGAGGGGGAGGGGGGTAGAGGACATGCGTAAGAGGAGGAGGGGGGTAAAGAACAGGTGAAATAGGACGGGGGTAGAGGATAGGTGTAAAATTAGAGGGGGAGGGGGTAAAGGACAGGTGTAATAGGACGGGGGTAGAGGATAGGTGTAATTAGAGGGGAGGGGTAGACAGGTGTAATAGGACGGGGCTGGTAGAGATAGGTGAAGAGGAAGGGGGGCCTAGAGGACAGGTGTAAGAAGAAGAGGGGGTAGAGGACAGGTGTACTAGGACGGGGGGTGAGGTAGAGGATAGGTGGGGGGGTAGAGGAAGGGGGGGGGGCAGAGGACAGGTGTAAGAGGAAGCGGGAGTGTGTAGAGGATAGGTGTAATTAGAGGGGAGGGGGTAGAGGACAGGTGTAAATAGGACGGGGTGGGGTAGAGATAGGTGTAAGAGGAAGGGGGGTAGAGGACAGGTGTAAGAGGAAGGGGGCGGGTGTAAGAAGAATGGGGGGGGCGTTAAGGACAGATGTACCAGGACGGGGGGGGGGGTAAGAGATAGGTGTAAGAGGACAGGTGTACTAGGACGGGGGGGATAGAGGACAGGTGTAAGAGGAAGATGGGGGCGTAGAGGACAGGTGAGTGAAGGGGTGAATTTAGTAGGATAAAGTGATAGGAGGCGAAATAAGACAAGTGTAAGAGGAGGAGGAGGGGATAGAGGACAGGTGAGTGAGGGGAATTATTGTAGTGGAATAAGGTGTAATAGAGTGGGGGGGGGAGAATAGGGACAGGTGATCGAGGGGAAGAATGTAGATAAAATAGGTTTTGATATTTTCTTCCCGACTTCTTACAATCATGTTATTTTTTTTATCCTTTGATCTCTCCGTAGTGCCATCTTTGGTCATAAATACCCTTCTTTTAGGTTACCTGTTATTCATTTTACGATTTAAAAAAGAAAAAAAAAAAAACAGATAAAATACATTTCTTCCTCCTTATCCTAGTGTTTCCTACTTCCTTCTTACCCAAAATTTCCTCTATATTACCCAATGATAATCTTCTTACCCAAAAATGACCTTCCTCTTACCCAAAGTTTCCTCCTCGTTACCTTTCCGTCTCCCTACCCAACATCCCCCCCCCTCCTCCTTACCCAGAAATATCCTTCTCACCCAGTAATACCCCTTCTTATCCATTAATATCCTTCTTATCCATTAATATCCTTCTTATCCATTAATATCCTTCTTATCCAGTAATATCCTTCTTATCCAGTAATATCCTTCTTATCCAGTAATATCCTTACCCAGTAATATCCTTCTTACCCAGAAATATCCTTCTTACCCAGAAATATCCTTCTTATCCATTAATATCCTTCTTATCCATTAATATCCTTCTTATCCAGTAATATCCTTTACCAGAAATACCTTTACCCCAGAAATATCCTTACCCAGAAATATCCTTCTTACCAGAAAAATATCCTCTTACCCAGAAATATCCTTCTTACCCAGAAATACCCTTCTTATCATTAATATCCTTCTTATCCATTAATAATCCTTATCCAGAAATATCCTTCTTATCCATTAATATCCTTCTTATCCATTAATATCCTTCTTTCAGCTGAGCAACAACGACCAACTCGTCCTCCTGCGTGGCTGTGTCCTGGAGGTCCTTTTCCTGCGCACGGCTCTGAGGTACAACCCGGTCACCAAGGCCCTCCCGCTTCGAAACGGCCGCCAAGTCTGCAGGTCTCAGGTGTGTCATCTTTCTTTTGTCGCGTGGGTTTGGGTGGTGCATCTTTCTTATTTTTTTAGGAGGTGCGTCTTTGTGTATGTATTTTTTTTTTTTTTTTTTTTTTTTTTTCGTTTCGAAACGGCCGCCAAGTCTGCAGGTCTCAGGTGTGTCATCTTTCTTTGTCGTTGTGGGTTTGGGTGGCGCATCTTTCTTATTTTTTTTAGGAGGTGCGTCTTTGTGTATATAACTTTTTTGTTTCGAAACGGCCGCCAAGTCTGCAGGTCTCAGGTTGTTTATCTTTCTTTTGTCGTGTGGGTTCGGGTGGTGCATCTTTTTAATTTTTTTTAGGAGGTGCGTCTTTGTGTATGTATTTTTTTTTTTTTTTTTTTTTTTATTCGTTTCGAAACGGCCGCCAAGTCTGCAGTCTCAGGTGTGTCATCTTTCTTTTGTCGCGTGGGTTTTGGGTGGTGCATCTTTTCTTATCTTTTTTAGGAGGTGCGTCTTTGTGTATGTATTTTTTTTTTTTTTTTTTTTTTTTTCGTTTTCGAAACGGCCGCCAAGTCTGCAGGTCTCAGGTGTGTCATCTTTCTTTTGTCGTGTGGGTTTGGGTGGTGCATCTTTCTAATCTTTTTTAGGAGGTGCGTCTTTGTGTATATAACTTTTTTTTTCGAAACGGCCGCCAAGTCTGCAGGTCTCAGGTGTGTTATCTTTCTTTTTGTCGTGTGGGTTCGGTGGTGCATCTTTTTAATTTTTTTAGGAGGTGCGTCTTTGTGTATGTATTTTTTTTTTTTTTTTTTTTTTTTTTATTCGTTTCGAAACGGCCGCCAAGTCTGCAGGTCTCAGGTGTGTCATCTTTCTTTTGTCGCGTGGGTTGGGTGGTGCATCTTCTTTTTTTTTTTCTTCTTTTTTTTTTTTTTTTGAGGTGCGTCTTTGTGTATGTATTTTTTTTTTTTTTTTTTTTTTCGTTTCGAAACGGCCGCCAAGTCTGCAGGTCTCAGGTGTGTCATCTTTCTTTGTCGCGTGGGTTGCGTGGCATCTTCTTTTTTTTTTTTTTTTTTTTTTTTTTTTTTTTTTTGGAGTGCGTCTTGTGTATGTATTTTTTTTTTTTTCGTTTCGAAACGGCCGCCAAGTCTGCAGGTCTCAGGTGTCATCTTTCTTGTCGTGTGGTTTGGGTGGCATCTTTCTAATCTGTTTTTAGGAGGTGTGTCTTTGTGTATATCTTTTTTGTTTCGCTTATTTGTTATTTTCTGTCATCTTTTTGTCCTGTGTATTTGGTTGGTGATTTTTTCCATTACGTCCGTTTTTTTACATAATAAGTAATACAAGTTTAGTGATGTTTTTTTTCCATCAATATAACGACATTACTTCCCTGGTAATTTAGGGGAATAGAACCATCTGTTGAACTAATATTTTTTGTTTTCATTTTGTCCTCATGATAATGTTTCCCACGTTCCTTTGCCTTCAGGTCCAGACAGCCATGGGCGGGGCACTCTGGGCACTGGTCCATCCCATGTTCGAGCTCGGCGCTTCCGTGGCACGCCTGCACCTGTCCAGCACCGAAGCGGCACTCCTGACGGCGCTGGTGGCACTGCAGACAGGTGAGTTAAGAGGGGCATTTAGACTACCTGCAGAATTAGAAGGAAGAGGAAGGAAAGACGATTTAGAACCTATGTACATTCTAAAAGATCTTGTCAAAGAAGATAGTCCAGTACCCAAACCTTTTTTATTATTGCGTTTGTATCTTATTCTTATATACTCTTTATTTTCTATGCAATTCTTCATTACTTAACTACGATATGTAACGGCGACTGACCTTTTCTTTCACGCAGACCGTCCTGGCCTAACGGATATGGAGAGTGTGGAGGCGGTGCAGGACGCTCTCCTGGTGGCCTGCAAGCGATACGTGGCAACTGGGTGTCCTGATCAGCCAATTAGGTAATTAATTTTGGTCGTGTTTGTTTTGTTTTAGGTTCATTTGTTTTGATTTGAGATTCGTCGGTATTGTTACGTGGAGGGGGGTGGGGGTTGCATGTTCAATGAACCGTGATCTTTATTCTCCTCCTTTTTCTCTTTCTCTCCTTCCTCTCGCCTTCTCCTCTTACCTCTCTCCTCTCCTCTTCCCTCCACCCGTCTACGTCTCTTCCTCCTTTCCTCTCCCCTCTATTTCCTCTCCTCTCTCCTTCTCCCTTCCAACCCTCTACATCTCCCTCCCTCTTCCCCACCTCCCCTCTTCCCTCCTCCCCTCTTCCCCCTCCCCCTCTTCTCCTCTTCCCTCCTCCCTCCTCTTCCCTCTTCCCCTCTCCCTCTTCCCCTCTTCCCCTCTTCCCTCCTTTCCTCCTCCCCTCCCCTCCCCTCCTCCTCTTCTCTTCCCCTCTTCCACTCCTCTTCACCTCCTCTCCATTCCTCTCATTCTATCTCCTCGATCTCCCTAATTGACCTTTGACCTTTCGCAGATGGGCCAAACTGGTGATGAAAGTGACCCACATCCGGAGCATGGCTTGCGAACACGCCGACACCATTCTCTCAGGCCACTCACTTCCCAACGTCTCGAAGCTGCTTATTCACCTCTTCCAAGATACCTGCTGACCACGCTTGGCTGTCGTTTTGTTTTTAAATTTGTGTCTAGGAGTTTGGAGGGAAATATTTTGGCGACAGTTTATGGTTTGCATTGCGATTCTAGGGATTGTGGATGGCTGGATTTGGTATATTACCAGTATTTCGAGTTTTTCTATGATTTGTTTTAGTTTACGCTACAAGATTTTTAT
>NW_020868599.1:360349-370349 GCF_003789085.1 Penaeus vannamei | reverse complement strand
GAACAAAAGCAAGAGAAATACCACTACTTTATCATACAACTCCCACCCCCTCCTCCATCACTCCCTCCTGACACGTTGCCGCCGCGTACAGTAGTACCCTCTTCTCTCTCCTATTAACGTCCTCGTTACATTCTGCATGACACTGTTGCTTGGCTAGAACGAAACAAAATACCGTGGGATTCGAAAAGTTTCTCCGAGACTCCGTGTCTTAACTGCCAGTTTCGTAAGGGTCTTTTTTGGTGAAAAAATGCTAGTTTGATTGATATTTACGGTGATTTTCGAGTGTTTAACTGCCAGTTTCGTAAGGGTCTTTTTGGGAAAAAAAATGCTAGTTTGATTGATATTTACGGTGATTTCGAGTGTCTTAACTGCCAGTTTCGTAAAGGTCTATTTTGGGGGGAAAATAATGCTAGTTTGATTGATATTTACGGTGATAATAGCCAAGTAGAAAAGGGTTAATTTCACCGACTAGAAAGCATCGACCGGACAGTGCTATTTGTAGTATAAAAATAGTATTAATGAGCTTTTGTATGGTTTAATAGCTGTTACAAAATTATTGTCAATGCATGTCAAAAGTTAGTGAGAAAAGCGTCATGTTTGAAGTGTTATTTCCTTGTTTTTATGAGTTCTTAGTGTTCTGGCCAGTTAGAGGATTTTATTGAAGCATCTGACGAATTAATGCCATTTATTGTTTCAGTATAGTGCAGTATAAACGGTTATAGCCATATTTTGATTTCAACATCAATACGGATTCAAATACATTATTAAGAAAATGAAAAAAAAAAAAACCATAACCTGATTTTTTCACATATTAGAAGAACCATTGTTAATATCAATACCTGTATATCATATTTTTCTTCTCCAGCCACCTTTATTTTTAAGAACAGTGTTATAATCGTGATATTATTAAGATGAAGAAAAAAACAACCATAACCTGATGTTTTCTTTTCTTTTCTTTTACATATTAAAAGAACCGGTATTAATATCAATATCTGTATATATCCCTTTTTTCTTCTCCAGCCACCGTTATTTTTGAGAACAGTGTTATAATCGTGAACATTATTAAGATGAAAAAAAAACTGATTTTTTTTTTTTTTTTTTTTTTTTTTTTTTTTTTTTTACATATTAAAAGAACCGGTATTAATATCAATATCTGTATATATCCCTTTTTTCTTCTCCAGCCACCGTTATTTTTGAGAACAGTGTTATAATCGTGAACATTATTAAGATGAAGAAAAAACAACCATAACCTGATTTTTTTTTTTTTTTTTTTTTTTTTTTTTTTTTTTTACATATTAAAAGAACCGGTATTAATATCAATATCTGTATATATCCCTTTTTCCAGCCACCGTTATTTTTAAGAACAGTGTTATAATCGTGAACATTATTAGAAGATGAAGAAAAAAACCATAACCTGATTTTTTTTTTTTTTTTTTTTTTTTTTTACATATTAAAAGAACCGGTATTAATATCAATATCTGTATATATCCCTTTTTTCTTCTCCAGCCACCGTTATTTTTTAAGAACAGTGTTATTAATCGTGAACATTAAGCGGGGACTTTCGACACACCTCGCTCGTCTGCCGGTGAGATGGCATCGACCGTGCCAAGAATATAGTGCATTTCCACATCATCGCGGGACAGTCACACCATAAGATACCGTGTGACAAACAGGTTATTGTGGTATTTGTTCCGTGTGGATGAACTGAGGTACTGTCTTTTTTTTTCTAAATGTTTGGAAAGTATACTGTATTTATTTATTTATTTTTGTTAGTGGATATTGTTTCTCCTGAGGAGTATTTACAGTGAACGTCGGGGAAATTTGAATGGCTGTGACACTGTACCAAAGGTTTTGTTAAATTTGTGCAATTTGGACTGGGAAATCATTTTATTAATGTGTTCCTCATGTCGGTCTTAAAAAGAATTGGTTCTTGAAAAAAGTTACGTTTACATTGCATTTTAAAGAACAAACATAAGGAATTTTCGACGCTAATGTAAGAAAGAAAAAGCTCTCTAAGTGTTCTGTCAAGGATAAATAATGGATAGCAACCCCTATATTCATCCCAAATATGTGCCGAGTACAGCAGTAGGGAATATGTTTCTAAAAAGTGTGAACAAGAAAGTGTTTCTGGGCGTGGATTATGAACAGGCTTTGGGAGATCTCAAGATGAACTGTCCCCTTGTTCCTGCCCTTTATATAACACTCAGTCTCCTAACGATGAGTGAGTGTGTACTGACGATATTTATATACATTATGGACCGACGTCTGAGGAAAAGGACACCAAGCCCTTTCGTGTACAGTCTGGCAGTTAGTATTGCTTTGCTGTCGGCCATTTCTTTCATTTTCAACGTCAAGCTTCTTGTGTATTCGTGTCGGAACAAACGAACCACGGAATGGTGCGTCGCTCTGTCTATTCTCCTGCGGTACCTGCACGTCGTCTCCTGCTTCTGCGTGACGTGTCTGGCGCTGTACCGATACCTGTACCTGTGCTGGCCCCTCCGCTACCCGATGCTGGTCACCAAGCGCCGCTGTTGCTACGTCACTCTCGCCTGCTGGACGCTGCCCTTCGCCCTGGTTGCGGTGCCGTCTGCGATCGACGGTCAGGCTCCGTGCGCTGACATGCGGGTGACAGTCTCCTTCTATGCCACCTACATCGCCCTGTACACCTCAGGGGCCCTCGCCACCTTCGTCGCGTACCTCCTGGTGGCGCTGGAGTTCAGGAGGAAGCGCCTCGCCTTGGCTCTCGGGGGCGACGCGGCGAGGGGCGACCGCCTAGTGAAAGTCCGAACCGAGAGATCCGCGCTGTCAGTCCTCGCTCTCTACGCCGTCCTGTCCCTCCCTCACGTGAGTACGGAATCCGCCCCCGACTCCCTTGCCTTTGAACCCACATCAATACTGCAAAATTCAGACCATAAATGATACGGCATATCATGTGAATCTCAATTTCCAAATCTTACCATCCACGATAGCTTTGAAACCGCGTGAAACCTAACTCGAACCATACCTTAACGCAACATACCAGACATAAATCTCCATTTCTCATCCTCCCATACTTTTAAACCTTTGAAAACCACTCGCATCAGAAAAGAAGCCGAACCATAGATTAATACTATGACAAGTCTCGGTTTCCAGATTATAATGTTGCTGGTGACGCGTATGGGCAACGGTCGAGCATCCGCAGTTAACCTAGACAGCGCCTCACTGCTAAACAGGCTCCACTTACTGCTGTTCCTTCCCTTCCTATTATGCTGGGCGAACAAACTCTTCCGCACGATGCCCTTATTGCTAGGGCCAGAAGGATTGCACTCTTCGAAGTAATATTGATGCCGAGGACCTCTTGTCTACAAAGTAGAAGTAGGGATAGGGTGAGGTGTGTTGAATCGTGGTGAGATTGAACTACGGTTGATCGGTAAGCAGGCGTTTTTATAAGATTTTGGTTGTCTCCACCGTGTTTGTGTAAACGGACCCAAGTTGTTTCGTGTTCTGGTTTGATGAATATGTGTTGGCAGGAGAGGAAATGCATGCACGTTGTATATGGCCGAGCTGTATGCATGTATGACAAGTGACGTTTTGCTCGACGAGACTGGTGTACTGCATGTAATGGAATATTCTACTTGGTGACAAATATGGCAATGGGCTTGTTTGCCTGGCGGATTCTTTTGCTGCTACCTAGGCCATGCCTAATGACTGAAATAAATGTGCTTGCTGAAGGCATATACACATGCATTTATACATATTCATATATATACTATATATCATGTTATGCAAACCCATATCATATATGTCACTCCACACCACACCACATAACTGGAAATAACTGGGAAAAGTCACTAGAGAAAACGTTTCCACACATATTAGGGAAGTAAAACTAATCAAGATAACAATGAATATACGACCACCCTGACTGGATGAAGCCTTTCATATGTCAGCTCAATATCCCCGCCTTTGCAGCTGACTTAAAGTAATTTACTTACCAAACAACCAAGGCTAAAAATCCTAAATTATCGATAGCACCTTTTGCTAAATGGAGCTTTTGAAATGCAATTATATAAAAACACCTTTATGCCATATTCCTTTAGTCATATGGATTTCAGTGTGACCAAATAATGCTCACACAGACATACTTAAGAATGAGGCTAATTCTATCTGTTCGAAAATCTATCACTTGGAAA
This sequence comes from Penaeus vannamei, assembly GCF_003789085.1. Taxonomy (NCBI): domain Eukaryota; kingdom Metazoa; phylum Arthropoda; class Malacostraca; order Decapoda; family Penaeidae; genus Penaeus; species Penaeus vannamei. Next base: position 366,177 of record NW_020868599.1, on the reverse strand, counting down.
AGAGTGTCAGCGAACAACGTCACCCACGAAGAAGAAGCTAACATCCCACATGATTTATACAAAGGACCAAAAACATAGCGTCTTATTGATCCAACAAACCCAGTCTTCAATGAGACTGAAAAAAAAGAAAAAAAAGAAGGGTATAGATGTAATTCCTTTGTATCTGAGGGGAACCTTACACCAGAAACCAAAACAATAATTGATGTTAATTATTAGCCCCGTGCATTTTAATAATCAAACTGAAATTAAAATGTCGTACAGCAATAGGGGAATCATTGAATTAATTAGGAGTGGCAGTATCAATGATGACAAAAGCATAACGAATTGATATGTAAATATATGATAATAATTATCATTCAGTCTATTTATAATGAAATAAAGGCCAGAAGTAATAAAATCCCAAAAGTCGAAAAAACGGTAAAATCTAGCGTATTACAGCCTTTTGCGAGAAACGTCGAAAAAAAAATAGCTTTTTAAAAAGGTAAATGGACACAAACTTATATTTAAACTATATAATATGGGTTGACATGTAAATATGTCATCATGTAGGTACATAAACTCATATTTAAACTATATAGCATGTAAATATAGCCATCATTTAAATACACAAACTTTTATCTATATTATATAACATAATATTCTAAAAGGTTTACATGTAGATATATCATCATATAAATTATGATATAGTTTTCTAAATGGGTTTACATGTAAATATATCCTTCACGAAATACACGAATTTAAATTTAAACTATATAACATATTTTAAATGAATATGTTATATTCGAACTCTATAACATGATATTCCAGATGGTTTTACATGATATTTATTATATATATTAATATATATATATATATATATATATATATATATATATATATATATATATATATATAATATTATATTATATATATATATCCATCACAAAAATAACACGAATTTAAATTTAAACTCTATAACATATTCTAAATCAATGTTATATTCGAACTCTATAACATGATATTCCAGATGGTTTTACATGTATATATATATCATCGAAAATACACGAATTTGAATTTAATACTCACTCTACAACATGATATTCAAAATTATTTAACATATAAATATATCCATCACGTAAAAACATCACAACGAAGAATAACATAGATCTCATAAATAAAACATATATATCTCATAAATCGTGTTAAAATCGGTTAACAATCGTTTTTCTTACGGACGTGACTAATTTTCCACAAAAAATGGAAAAAAGGGGGAAGTTTTTTTTCAGAATCGCTGTAGTGTTATTAATAGCTTTGCGTTACGATATGGGAGTATCGGTTATTGAAATTTTTTCCTTGAATAGAAGACCGAAAAAACATGCGTCTTTTTAAATTTTTTTCTTTTCTTTTCTTTTCTTTCTTCTTTTCTTTTCTTTTCTTTTCTTTTTCTTTTCTTTCTTTTCTTTTCTTTTTCTTTTTCTTTTCTTTTTCTTTTTTTTTTTCTTTTCTTTTCTTTTCTTTTCTTTTCTTTTCTTTTTTTCTTTTTTGCTTTTCTTTTCTTCTTTTCTTTCTTTTTCTTTTTCTTTTCTTTTCTTTCTTTTCTTTCTTTTCTTGTGAAGGATCTTGGGTGAAAACATCGCGTCATTTTTTTTTTTCAGTTGTTTGTTTTTTTCTTTCCTTCTTCTTTTCTCTTTCACTACCTTCTTTCCTTTCTACTTTCTTTATCTTCTCTTTCTTTTCTTTTCTTTTTATTTATTTTTTTCTCTTTCTTGATTTATTTTCTTTGCTTTCTTTTTCTTGATCTTCTTCTTTTCTTCTTTCTCTTTTATCTCTCTTAATAATCATACTATTCTTGTCTCTTATTATACAATTCTTCATCTTAGTTCGTATACTTCTTCAGCTTTTCATTAGTACTCTATTCATCGCCTGTTTTTTTCTTTTGCTTTCTTCTTATATTCTTTCTTTTCTATAAGTTGTCCATTATAATGGCTTTATTTCTCTTTTCCTTTCTTATCTCTTCCTTTCCTTGCCTTCCTTCTTTCATTCCGTTCATATCTATCCTATCTTTCTTTAAATTTTATTTCCTCTTTTTCTTTTTCATTTTTTCTTTCTACTATGTCTCTTAATTTCTTCTTCTGTTTTTCCTTTGATTCTCTTTTCTTTCATTTCTTTACCTTATCTTTTTTTTATCTTTATATTTTCTTTCTTTTTTCCTTTTCTTATCTTTCTTTTCTTTCTTATTTTTTCTTTGAATAGAGGATTCAGTAGAAAAACATGTCACGGCTTACTGATTGATTTTCAGGATTCAGTTGTTTTTTTCTTTCTCTTTTCTTTTCTTTCTCTTTTTCTTTCTTTCTCTATTTCTTTTACTTTTCTTTTTTCTTCTTTCCTTTCTTTTATCTTTTTCTTCTTCCTTCTTCCTTCCTATATCCTTCTTCCTTCTTTTCTTCTCCTTTCTTATTCTTTCTCTCCTACATAGAATAATTTCTTCTTGTCTTCTATTCTTATCTTTTTATCTTTTTTCTTGTCTTTATTCTATTTCTTTCTTTACTCTTTTTCTTTTTTCTTTCTTTCTTTCTTCTTTTATATTTATTCTTATCCTTTCTTTCTTTCTTTTCTGCTCTATTATTATATACTTTAAAAACACTATGACCCCTACAATTCTGATTATACACTGATCATACAATTGTAATAGCTAACTATATCAGAATCTTCCAGAATCCAGTGCAATCAAAGGCCAGTCCTTTCACTGCCCGGTTAGTATAGTAAAATATATAAAAATACTTTTCTATTTTTTGCCGCTAGCAAAATCTTTTCCATTATCTGTACCTTTTTGTTCATTAATATTTACAGAATTCTAAGCTTCATGTGCCCACACAATGGCAACACAGTTATTTCAGTTCATTTTAAATTTTGATTATTACAGTATGAACATTTTGGACATTATTTCTGGTAGCTTTGCCATGTTCATCCAATGTGCACTAGTACTTGAGATTGATATTTGTTGCATTTTGTCCTTTAAAGGATAACACTGTAATGACCTCAGGTTGAATAATATTATAGAGTACATACAGAACAAATTATGAGAACATTTATTCTTTAAATTTTGTGACTTTTTAAACTGAAATAATAAATCAATAGTTATATGTCTGTAAGTTTGTTGTTCAAAGCTGAAACACTATTATAAAGATCTAATATGAATAGGTTTCTGAACAAATCATTTCCAGCTTATTAAGTTATTATGAACTTATTAAGTTATTATTAGCTTATTAACTCTCTCAATAGTTAAACATTCTTTCGTCTTATAAATGATGTCATATTAACAACGCATCTTCACCGCTACTACTTGTAAATATCATATGAAACACAATGCATGCCATCCTTGAAAGTGTTTGAGCAAATCTGTAAAAAATATAGTACCTTCACACAAGTACTGTACCACACATAAGCAAATAAAACAGTTATACAGCAAAACAAAAGTGATGGTTGCACATATGGCTTAAAATAAGTTCTGAAGTATTTCTTTGGTTACCTTTCAATAAGCAAAAAATATCATTTCTCTTTACATGGACAGTGTTATATTTTGTGCAACTCTAAGAAAAATTGAAATCACATGAGAAAATATTAGCATAAAAAATATGAAGTGTTTCTAGTCAAGTATAAGTTAGTTTCAAACTCACTTTAAAATTCATTTACAAGACAATACACCTCGTACAGTGTTTTTTTTGTGGAGGGCGATGAAAAATATTATAAATTCTTTCATTTACATCTAATTTGTACTCATCACACAATGTACACATATTTCGATATGTTAAACTTCTGCAAATACAGTGTGTGTGTGTGTGTGTGTGTGTGTGTGTGTGTGTGTGTGTGTGTGTGTGTGTGTGTGTGTGTGTGTGTGTGTGTGTGTGTGTGTGTGTGTGTGTGTGTGTGTGTGTGTGTGTGTGTGTGTGTGTGTGTGTGTGTGTGTGTGTGTGTTCTTTTATCATATTCCTAAACTTTATTTTGATATCATAGTGAACGAGAGTAGAATGAGTAATTAGAGCGGGGAACACTTTCACTTTACCACACATCATGTGCACTTTATAATTAATTCCAAATAGATATAACCTACAAATAACACTCTATATACACTCTTCTAATACAGACTATTTTGTATGTAATGCATATACACACACATTTTGTTTAACACACCCTTACTAACTTATATAATTTACATGTAAGTATCCCATACTAAGTATTACCAGTTGTTAATAAATACTTAGCCTTGCCCATCAGAGTTTTCCATCATCTCCATTACAGTAAAACAGCTGATATTATTAACATCAATGTGCAGTATGATCCAGTGAATAATAGTACTCGTGTCCTTGTGCATGAGTGGCTACACACATTCTGGCACTTCTGAATTTCCTTCTGATATTATCCATTATGCTGGAAAGACTGCCAGTATATCCACATTCAAGTTAACAAATAAACCATAACTTCTAATGTCACCATTGCTTAACTGTTTTTCATCTTATAATGTCACTATTACTCAATTTTTTTTCATTTCATAATGTCATTATTGTACATAATGTGCACTAATGTTTTCTTTTCTCATTTTAAATGTCATTATGGTTTAATCTTTCTCAAAAAATAATATTGCATTATTTGGATAATTATTTTGAGAGGGAAGTTACATTTTCAAGTCAAATATATTTTCCAACCCCAACTTATGGCAACATTAATATACTGAAAGGATCCTTTTTTAAAAATCTATTAACATTTCTGATTACAGAGTCAATACATCTTGCTATACACCCACATTCAGATTTCAGTCTCTCTATGTTTTCTCATAACACTTTCAGTAAAAATCAGAGATCAGGAGATTATACCCTTGCATAATCAACTTATTACATGATATTCAACTTTTCCCAATCTTTTTTATTCCAATTTCTAAATTCTCTATTATCTACATCAGTTCATGGGATGTCTTCATTACATGTCTTGCACGTACATGTTTTGATATTTGAATCAAATCGCAGGTACATTGTCTTTACAAGGGACCTTGTCAGACATTCACTGGTTCTTCATCACCATAATCATACAGACTAAGATCCTTTGTTTCTTGATGCTCATGAGGTCCTAAGATGTTGTGTGACCCTTCTTTTTTCTCTTCACTCTTTAGTTCAGAATCATTTATTTCTGCATGGTCTTTAATAACCTTCTCAGATGGTGAGAGTTCTGGGGTTGGAGAACTTACTCTCACAACAGTAGCTTCATTCACAGGATGTGATACCCCGTCCTCAATCTTCTGAGGTATTTCTCCATTAATGGTAATAGGGTCTTCATCACTGCTCCCTGACGATGAAACAGGCCTCGTGTCAGGAGACCTAGAGTCATTTACTGCTGTACACTTTGACTCATCACTTAAATAAACTGCGTCACTTGCTGGTGTCTGCATCCTGTTAGGTGTCAGAGACTGAGTCAGTTTATTAGGAGATTGTACTTCATTTTCATGTCCCTGATCTTTTCCTTCATCTTCATCTGGTATAGAGATTTTGCTGTCCCTTGTTGTAACTGGCATAGGTTCTTCAGTGATGTCTTTGAGGTGAGGTGGCTTTCCAGATTCTTCAACAGAAACATCAGAGGGGTTAACAGTGCTACTTGGTATACCTGCGACCATCACTGAAGTCCCATCAACTGTGTTATTTCCACTACCTGATGAACTCAGTCTCTGTGGCACAGGATTTGAGACATCAGTAGTGGGGAAGTTCCCAATAGCATTATTACTTTCTTGTTCATTCGAGCTCTCAGCAATGTTCATTGCAATTTTGTTCTGGCTGTGAACCTGCACACCTGTGACAGGGGAG
>NW_020868599.1:337849-345349 GCF_003789085.1 Penaeus vannamei | reverse complement strand
GCCAGTGTGACAGCACCTTTAGTGGTTGTGGAAAGATTTACACAGTTAAAAAGGTTCGCGTAAACCGTTTACAATAGGGGGAGAATTATAGCCTTTGGACCTGGTAAACAATGGGCAGACTTTGTGTTTACGAAGCCATCTCCGTCACGGAATGTAAACAAATATACATAGAATTTCTTTGTCGCAAAAAAGTGGAAGAAAAGAATATGCAGATCTCGAGTCAACGAAGTGTGTCGTTACAACAACATCAAGCTTTGGGGACAAAAATACGGCAAAGATTTAGAGACGATAAACAATAGTATTTTCTGTTGATACCATAGTTTAAGTGTAGTTTAAGTGACGATATTCCCAAAATAAAGCTACATTCCTCTAAACAGAAATAATTAACAAAGTAAATTAATAATTTTAGATTTTTTTTTCATATAGAGCAGGAAGGACGAATTTTTACATGATGGATTGAGTAAAAAAAATATATTAACACGTTTGCATTTAAGGTTGTGATAATTATAAGTATAAATTAAAGAAATAATCCAATTTGATAATCCAATTCATAGATTGTTTTTATCACCATAATAACGGTCATTACAATCATTATCATTATATCTTCATTATCATCATCATTTACTATTACTATTATCAATAGTAGTATTATACTATCATCATTATTATTATTATTATTATATTATTATTATTATTATTATTATATATTATATTATTATTATTATTATTATTATTATTGGTATTATTATTATCACTATCATTATAATCATTATTATTATCACAATTATCATTATCATTATCAATGTTATCATCATTACCGTATTTATCATCATCATTATTATAATCTTAACTATCATTACCACTTATAAAATCATAAATACTATTATTGGCATAATCATCATTGCCATTATCACTATCATTCATTATCATTATGATTTTCATCATCATAATCATTATCATCATTATAACAATATAGTATGTGTAATAATGACAGTGATAAAACCCAACATAACCTTCCTGAGTAGTAAGCCGCGCGCATGCGGAGCTGATGGGCCAGGGAATATCAGCCGCCAAGCCGGGCATTCCCCTTGCGGCCTTATAGGGCCCAGGCCCACCACCGGGCCGCGTGTGCGATGGGCTGTTTACCGCCAAATGAGTTGTCGCCTATTGCGCGTGATCTCTCTCTATTATCATTGTAAACTAACCTAAACGAAAAACTATTATTTAGTCTAATTCTTTAAATAACCAACTAATTTGTCCCTAATTATTCTAAAAACTATAAAAAAACACTAATTATCACACCATATACATTCTCTAATTAATATGCTCTTAGTCATACAATTTGTGTCAAATGATCATTTCAAATATTTTTTTATCCATGACTAATTATCAATCCATATGCATTCACTATCATTTTCATAATCATACAACTTATCTCAAATAATCATTTTAAATTCATTTTTTGCTAAATATTCGTTTCCCTAATAATAATCATTGTCATAATCATTTTTTTCAGAGATTCCATCGAGAAAGATGAGGTTTTGGTAACAGATTTACCTTAGGAATTACAGTCATATGAAAACATTATGCTGACAATATTATAAGCATTTACCAGTCACCAGTCATATGAAATACATTTGCTGGCAAATATATAAGCAGTATGACATGGTAGGGTTATATTTTCCTTTTTTTTTCTTTTTTACTGCCGTCTGTATGGCCACGGTGGTTGTGTACATCTTTTTGTCATATTTTCCGTGGAGTTGCTTGCAGTTTCGGTCCGTTTTCTGTGGGCATTTCCCTTTGTGTTGGCTTGTGTGTTGTGTGTGTGTGGTGTTGTGTGTGGTGTGCGTGCGTGCTTCGTTCGTTCTGGTTTTCGCTCCCGCGATGCGTGCGTGGTGTGCTGCCGCGTCTCTGTTTGTTGTTGTGTGTCGTGTGGGTGTGTGTGTGTGGTGTGTTGTGTGTGTGGGTGTGTGTTGTGTGTGTTGTGGTCGTGTGTGTGCAGTGCGTGCGGTGCCGTGCGTGTCTGTTTGGGCGCGTGCGTGGCGTGGCGTGCTGTGGGTTGTGGCGCGCGCGTGCGTTGTTGTGTGTGGTGTGTGTGTGGTGTGTGGTGTGTGTGTGGTTGTTGCGTGTGTGCGGTTTGTGTGTGTGTTACACTCAAGGCTTTTTTTTTCCCATTATCTGCGGATTTTCTTGCATTTTTCAATCCTTGCGTGTTTTTTCTTTTGTCTGTGTGTCAAGGCCTAATTCCGTGGGCATTTTCCGTTTCCTGATGGGTATTTCGCCTGTGATTTTCTTGCGACTCTAAATCCTGTTTTCTTATTTCCTGTGGATTTTCTTGCACTCTTAAGTATCCTAGCCTGCCGGATTTTTTTGCACTCAATGACCGTTCCTTGTGGACATTTCCTGTGGATTTCTTCTGCACGTCGAGGATGGAGGCTCGTTTTTCTTTAAATGTCCTAATATTCTGTGATTTCTTGCATCAATGATCCGTTTCCTGTGATATTTCCTGTGGATTTTTTTGCACTCAATGACCGTTTCCTGTGGACATTTCCCCCATAGAGTAATCGAGGTAGTCACTCCATACGAATAAACATTATCTTCCTTATAACTACCTTGGTTATCTCAAAGGGGGAAACGCCCACAGAGAAAAACGCACCGTGTGTCAACAAGATTTTTTACTGGGAAATACAGAAAAAAAATTAAAACAAAAGAAAATCTTCAATAACCATAGAAATACACAGAAAAAATGGCCACAGGAAAGTCCTCAGAAAGACAGAAAAAAGTAATGATAACAACAAAACAAAAATTTCTTCAATACCACAGAAGGCGAGAATAAACAGAAAAAAATGGCCAACAGGAAACGTGTGAGTCTGGAGTGCGCAAGAAAAAAATAGTCCTCAGAAAGACAGAAAAAAAAAACACAGAAACAAAACAAAAAAAAAAAATACTATCATGCTAAACGAAAAAAACTCTTCCATTACCTAATTCTTTACCGCATATTATATTATTTATGTACTTAACATTCTACTTACTGATGCTATTAACTATAAACACAAAATCCTAATCATTAAGGCCATATACATTCTCTCTAATTTATTATGTTTCTTACCAATTACAATTTGTGGGATTTGCGGCGAGGAAAACGCCCACAGAAAAACGCGCGCTTTGGTCCACATGTAAAATTTTTTTTCGGGAAATACAGAAAAAGATATAAAAACAAAAAAAATCCTTCCCCAATAATCACAGTAAATAAACACGTGAAAAGAATGACCACAGGAAAAGTCCTCAGAAAGACACAACGAAAAAAAAAAAATTAAAACAAAAAAATCTTTCAATAAGCCACAGAAAACAGAAAAAATGGCCACAGGAATGGTCTGTTGCTGCGCAAAGAAAGGTCCTCAGGAAGACTCAGTGACTTCCAGAAGCCGGAAGTTGATCAGCCTCGTGTGCAATCGACCGGCAACATTGTCAGCAAATCCATGGAACTTGAGCTTGATGTTGACAAATGAACTTTCCATGTTGGTGGTGGTGTTTTGCAATCTACCCTTGATAAGTAATGATCAAACAAATTAACATGTAAATAAATACGGAAATATATGAATCAATTCATTATATAGACGCTGAGTCATTTTTTTCTTTTTGTAATTCCATTGTAAAGTCGGTAAATAGATAAAATTAAAATAATAATCATGAAATTGATAAAGATGCTCTACCCAAACTGCCTACGGAACCATTACGAAATGTTTGCTCTAGGACAACAACGTAAAATTGAAGGTCTGTCTCTTCCCACGCTTCTGAGTAATAAATCAGAATCAAATCAAAACTTTATTCAACTCGAAAATAATATATATATATTTTTTTTCCCTTTATAAGCTAATCGATTTACCAACAGGAAAGATAAAAATTAAACCGGTCAAGCTGGTATGTCCTCTCCTGGAAAATTACCGTACGACAACCGCAATCCCTCCAGCAGAAGTGGGACTGCCAGACGTAAAGTGACCTTGTGAAGTTCTTTTTTTTTGTGTATATCGTCCACAATCCTTCACACATTAAGAACAAGTTTTAAAAGTCGTTCTGTCAGACCCAGCCTCCGTTTCCCTTTTAAAAAATAAAGTATTCTAACGCCCAAAAGATACATAAATGAATGCCAAAATATCCCAAACACGCGAGCCAAAAACCTCTCACAAATGTTACACAACAGTGACCCGAAACAATCATTTCGTTTCCATGTGCAACCCTTCATTCTGCGCCCAATCTCGAGAACAAGCTGTTATCACCCCCCCTTCTACATCACAGATACGAGGGGTTTTATCACTGCAGATAACCGACATCAAACAATTCAGATAAGAAGGACCAGCTACCAGGCACGCCAGGGTAGAGAACCTGCTCGACGGTCATTTTGTTTATCACAGTTGCAAGAAGCAAGAGTGGCCGAAAGAGCTCCTTCCAACGCCTGGAACGGAGGGAGGGAGGGAGGGAGGAGGGAGGAGGGAGGAGAGGAGGGAAGAGGAGAGAGGGAGAGAGGGAGAGAGGGAGGAGGGAGGGAGGGAGGGAGAGAGAGAGAGAGAGAGAGAGAGGAGAGAGAGAGGAGAGAGAGGACGAGAGAAGACGAAGAGAGAGAGAGAGAGAGAGAGCGAGAGAGAGAGAGAGAGAGAGAGAGAGAGAGAGACGAGAAGGAGAGAGAAGAGAGAGTGAAGGAGAGAGAGAGAGCGAGAGAGAGACGAGAGAGAGAGAGCAGAGAGGTGAGGAGTAGAGCGGAGCGGGAATAGAGACGGAGGCGTAAGCGTGCGAGCGAGAGAGACAGAGACAGAGACAGAGCCAGACAGACAGACAAAGACAAAGACAGAACAGACCGAGTGACTGACAGACACACACATAACCAGAGAGAGACAGACTGACTGACAGACATACACACATATACAGAAAGAGAGAGACTGACAGAGAGACAGACATAAACAGAGACAGACAGACAGACAGACATAGAAGAGCAGTGTCACGTGCCATCCACATTTCAAGGCCATAGCGCTGTTATGACCCAAGGGAACTATACAATTACATGGTAAAGGCTGATAACTACATGCATGTGGAGAGAGAGAGAAAAGAGAGGAAGTGGGAGGGGAGGAGTGAGAGAGAGAGAGAGGGCGGGTGAGAGGGAGGGAGGAGGGAGAGAAAAGAGAGGGAAGTGGGGAGGGGAGGAGTGAGAGAGGGAGGGAGGGAGGGAGGAGGAGGGGAGGGAGGAGGGAGGCAGCGGAGGAGGGAGAGAGGGAGAGGGAGAGAGAGGGAGAGGAGAAGGCGAGAGAGAGAGAGAGAGAGAGAGAGAGAGAGAGAGAGAGAGAAGAGAGAGAGAGAGAGAGAGAGAGAGAGAGAGAGAGAGAGAGAGAGAGAGAGAGAGAGAGCGAAGTGAGAAGGGAGAGAGGGAAAGGAGACGGAAAAAAGAAGGAGGAAGGAGGGAAGAAAGGAGGAGGAAGGAAAAGAGGAAGGAGGCGAAAGGGGTGAGAGACAGGGACAGACAGACAGATCAAGATAAGTAAACGGAATAATAAAACAAATCAGAAAAGACAGACGAAAAGATAAAAGGAAAAAAATGAAAGAGAATCAGATAGACAATAGAAAAAGAGAGAGACAAAGACAAACAAGAGACAGCGAAAAAGAGAGACAGAAAAAGAAGAAAAAAAAGAAATACATCAACAAAAACTCTCAAATTCGTAAAAGAATGCAACAAAAAAAACAAAAGACAACAGAAAAAAACAACCACGAGAATTCGTACTCTAAAAAAAAAAATCAAAATGCGCCCGCAAAAGAACGTGTTTTTTCTTTCCCAACGGACAGATGGGCGCGGCGGCACCCAATCAAAGCACAGAACAGCCAAACCGGAACACAGCCGCACTTTTCGGTAAGCGGGAGCAAAATAACGAAAACGAAGTGTGATAAAAGATACCTTAATTCTTTTATTTATTCTATTTTATTTTTTATTTTTTAAGCATTGTATATGCTATGTAAAATTATATCATTAATTAATTTGCAAATGGTGAATGCGTATTGGCTAGCGTGTGTGTTATGTTTGTGGATTAGTGCTTGTTGTGTATGTGTGTTTCCGTGTGTGCTGTGTGTGTGTGTGTGTTGCTTGTGTTTTTTTGCTGTGTGTGTGTTTGTGTGTGTGCATGCTGTGTCCTGCTCAGTGTGTGTGTGTGTGCAAAATCAGTTGTGTGTGTGACGCTGTGCTACTGTCGTGTGTGTGTGTGTTGGACTGCTTGTGTGTGTGTGTGTGTAGTGTGTGTGTGGTGTTGGTGTGTATGTGTGTGTGTGGTGTGTGTGTTTGTGTGTGTGTGTGTGTGTGTGTGCTGTGTGTGTGTGTGTGTGTGTGTGTGTGGCTGTGTGTGTGTGTTGGTGTGTGTTGGTGTGTGTGTGTGTGTGTGTGTGTTGTGTGTGTGTGTATGTTATAAAAGGGTGTGTGTATGTGTGTGTGCTAAGTATGTGTGTGTGTGAGCGTGTGCGTGGCGTGCGTGCGTGCGTATGCGTGTGCGTGCGTGCGTGCGTCGTGTGGTGCTGCGTGCGTGCGTGCGGTGCGGCGTGCGTGCGTGTGGCGTGGGTGCGTATGTTTAAACGCGTGCTGTAGTGTCGTGTCGAAAGGAGTTCGCGCGTTAGGAATGGTTTGTATCGAATGTGTCCGTGTATACAATTTATACAAGCGGAGGAACCCCTTCAAATATCCCGACAGAATCGCCAAACCGAACGCTTTCTCACAAGAATTTTAATTAGTCGATGTGAGATGAATCGCCTGGATTTAAATAATCATGTTTTTTAATCACTGCATATGTGTACGTACGTTTTTGTGTGTGTACGTGATGATACATGTGTGTCCGAATGATGTCCCCGTGCGTATGAGCGTGTATAAGTGTTCGTATGCATTCGAATGTGTTCGTGTACGCTCTAGTGCAGGTGTTCGAATGCGTACATATGTTTTAAACTAATCCACACTAGAACCCGAGCTGCCTTAACTGTCTATTATAAGGTGCCAGATACTGTTGAGTGCATCCCTTAAAACATTGGGTTAAACAAAGTCTTTGGTTTTGAGCTTAAAAATAAAACAACCGTTAAATTAAAGAAGAAAGGGAGAGAGAGGAGAGAGGGAGGAGAGAGAGAGAGAAAGAGAGAGAGAGAGAGAGAGTGAAGAGAGGAGAGAGAGAGAGAGCAGAGAGAGAGAGAGAAAAGAAGGGACGGAGGAGAAGAGAGACAGGATCGATGAAGAGAGAAGAAGAGAGAGAGAGAAGAGAAGAGAGAGAGAGAAGAGAGAGAATGAGAGACGAGAGAGGAAGAGAGAGAGAAGAGAGAGAAGAGAACAGAGAGAGCAGACAGACAGAGACAGAGACAAAAGAAAAAAAGAAGACAGAAAAAGGAGAAAAATAAAGAAAGAAAAATAAAAAAAAGAGAACAAGAGAAAGCCAAGAGAAAATTAAAAAAAACGAACAAGAATGAGAATGCACAAGACACAGCGCGAGT
>NW_020868599.1:325349-332849 GCF_003789085.1 Penaeus vannamei | reverse complement strand
TCACCCCAATCGAGTTTTTTTTCATTCATCTATATTTGTCTTTTTAGTTTGTCCTGCATATATCCCGATATTCTCTCGTTTTTGTTTTAGTTTATCTATTTTAGATCCTTTTTCTGATGTTTTATCATATATTTTCAGATCCTTTTTCTGTTTTATTCATATATTCAGATCCTTTTTGTTGTTTATCATATATCCAGATCTATTTATATATTTTATGTAATTCTCTTTTCGTTTTGTCGTCTATACAGAAATTCTTTCGTTTATATTTTGCTTTTTCTTCGAATCAAAACTTTGCCATCAATTCATTTATGATTTTTTGTTTGGTTTGATCATATAATCAGATCCCCTTTTTTACAATCCAATTCGTTCCTTTGTTTTATTTCCCAAAAAAAGTATAAGAAAATAATACTTACTTGAGCGTCCACCAGATGTCGAAGCACATGACGTTGAGCCAGAAGAAGGCCGCCAGGAAACTCACATGGGTGAGAGACGCTGCAAAGGAGAGTGTTGTTTTAGCTCGCTCTTCGGTTCGAACCCTTTCGGACTACGGTTTCATTTTGGTTTAAGGGTTTGTTGTTGTTGATAATCCTATTGTTAGTTTTCTTAATCTACTTCTCTATCTCTCTTTCTTTCTTTTTCGTTCTTTCTCTTTCTCTCTTTCTTTCAATCTCGTTCTTTCTCCTTTCTCTCTCTCTCTCTCTCTCTCTCTCTCTCTCTCTCTCTCTCTCTCTCTCTCTCTCCTCTCTCTCTCTCTCTCTCTCTCTCTCTCTCTCTCTCTCTCTCTCTCTCTCTCTCTCTCTCCCTCTCTCTCCTCTCTCTCTCTCTCTCTCCTCTCTCTCTCCCTCTCCTCTCCCTCTCTCTCTCCCTCTCACTCTCCTCTCTCACTCTCCCTCTCACTCTCTCCCCTCCTCCCTCTCCTCTCCCTCTCCCTCTCCCTCTCCCTCTCTCTCCCTCCCCTCTCTTCTCACTCTCACTCTCACTCTCACTCTCACTCTCACTCTCACTCTCACTCTCACTCTCTCACTCTCACTCTCCCATCTCCATCCTTTCTCTTTCGTTACCTCCCTCCCTCCCCCTATCTTTCCCTCTTCCTACCCTCCCTTATTATTCCCTCACTCCCTCCCTCCCTATTTCCATCTCTCCTTCCTTTTCCCTTCTTCCCTCTCTCACTCTCACCCCCTCTTCTCCCTCTCTCCCTCCCTCCCCTTTTCTTTCCCTCTCTCCCTCCCACCCCCTCTCTTTCCCCTTTTCCTCCCCCCTCCCCTCCCCGCTCTCCTTTACCTCTTTCTCCTCTCCTATTCCTTCCCTCCCCCTCTAATTCCCTATATCCCTCCTCTCCTCTCTCCTTCCCTTTCTTCTCTCCCTCTCTTCCACCCTCTCTCACCCTCTCCTCTCTCCCTCCCTTTCCTCCTCCTTCTCCCTCTCCCTCCCTGTCTCCCTCTCTCCGTCCCTTTCCCTCTTTCACCTAATCTCCCTCTCTCCTCCCCTCTCTCCTCTCTTTCCTCCCTCTCCCTTCTCCCTGCCAGTACTCCATTCCCCTTCTCCCTGCCAGTCACATTCCCTCTCCCCTTTTCTCCCCTGCCAGTCACATTCCTCTCCCCTTTCTCCCTGCCAGTCACATTCCCTCTCCTTCACATTCCATCTTCGCCTCCCTTCCAGTCACATTCCCTCTCCCTTTCCCCCACCATCGCCCTCCCACTCACACACACACACTCATTCACACGCCCAGACTCCTCCGCGCGCATCGCCTCCTCACCCATGATCTTGCAGGCGACGGAGGGCAGGGTGTTGGTGGCCCACTGCACGGTGATGAGGCTGCAGTACGCGAGCAACAGCGCCGACACGTGCGAGACCAGGCACTTCCCGTGGACTTTGGCGTGGAGTTCCGGGACGCTGACGTACACCAGCAGCGTGATCCCCAGGAACACGCAGGACACCAGCAGAAGGATCGGGTAGAGGTACGACTGCATGGCGGCGCAGGCTTTGCTCTCGACGGCCTCTTCGTGGAAGCAGACGAGCGGCTGCATGCGGATCTCGTGGTCTTCGGGGTCCACGAAGTTGTCCATGCAGTAGCGGTCGGGCGGGAAGTGCTGCTTGAACACCGGGACGTACAGGGTGCCGTCGGTCATGAGGTGGAAGACGTCGCTTCCTATTTTGTGAGGTTCCATGAGGAAGTACTCCTTGCACAGGGGATAGCCCATCACATACGTCATCCCTTCCCCCGTGAAGTCCACGGCTTGCACGACGTCGTTCCCGCGGTGCTCGTAGAAGACGGGCTTCCACTTCTGCTTCTCCTCAAAGGCGGGCAAACACGTGTCCCCGTGGTACTCGTCCAGGGGGCAGCACTTCCGCACGCAGGTGTTGTTCTTGCACGTCTCCCTGTGGTCCACGAGAGGGTCCAGGAAGCACAGGTTGGCTACGTACTGCGGGGCGCCGCCCTGCGACTCCGCGTCCATCGCCACGCAGTATTTCTTTGGATACTGCATCTGAATCGTGGGCGGCTGCCACCTCAGGAGCGTCACGCCGGACTGGTACAGAAGACTAACGTTCTTGTCGTCCAGCGGCAGGCGCAGCTTGTCCCACTTGTCGGGACAGACGACCTCGTGGGGCCCGACCTCCTTCGCGTCCCAGAACTTGACTTCCGTCTCGACGAGCACGGGCGGCGAGAAGGCGCCCTCCCCGCGGGCGAAGCACGAGCCGTTCTTCGCCTGCACGTGGCCGGGGGGGCAGCAGGTGGGGACGGAGGGCGGGGGCACGCACAGGTGAGCTAACCAGTTACTACCCGGCGTGTGCTCTATACAGTAATTGGTGTAAATCATGCTGTTCCAGAACAGACTGCCATTGACCATTAGCGAGAATTCAAATCCATCTCTGGAGTCGAGCAGCATCGGCAGCGCCGGCGGGGCGCACGGCGGGGGGCCCACCACGGACACGCGCCCGAAGTCAGTGGTATTAAACGCCAGCCGCGAGAACGTGTGCATATTTATCACCGCGACGATCGTGCTCTTGTCGCTGCACGCGCTCCCGTCCCACTCCTGGTCGCCCTTGCAGAAGCACTTGAAGGCGGTGGCGTTGGCCATGCCCTCGCGGACGTAGGAGTCGTCGTCCACCTGGTAGTGGATGCCGCCGCCGCCGTAGTAATCGTAGTCGTACACTTCGACCGGCTCCGGATAATCCTCGGCAAGGCCCGGGTACTCGGCCACGTCGTCCTCCACCGCCGCCGCCAGCAGGGAGCCCGCCGCCGCCAGCGCGAGGAGCCCGAGAAACCTCAAAGCCATCGCGGAAAGCACTGCTTATCTCGTAACCTCACGCGCTCTGCTTGCCCTCCGCTCGGCCCGGCCCAGGAGCAGCCTCATCACGCCCTCCTCCTCCTCCTCCTCCCACTCTTTTCCCTCCGGAGGTCCTTCTCTCCGGCAGCTCTGGCGCCTCCTTCACCCGCGAGGCTACTTACGCGCCGTTCCGTGTACTCCCGGGCGCAATCCTCGCCCTCATCCTCCACTAACGAGGCAAATTCACTGAGACCTCCGACAACTCCGACAAAAAGGTGTTCGTGAAACGTATTTTCCTTCTCGCTGTCGCTCGTCTCCTTCGACAACGATCCTTCCTGAAAAGAAAAATGACGAATTAATTAGACACGAGCCACGAAACAGAATCGCATCGAGGCGCCATCTATTAGCATCTGTCAGCTTCGAAAGAAATACATACAATTTACAAGCTACATATACAAACGGTCTTGACAACATGTAACAAAAAACGTACATAACTTTGTTTATTCCTTAATTAATTACTTCCCGAGAATATCCTTTTTCCTGAAGCTTATTAATCTTCCAGACACTCACTAATCATTTGCCGAAAGTATCCCTTTTCCTGAGGTTATGAATCCCCCCCCCCACACACACACACTAAACACATGCACATAAACACAAACACACCACACTGAACACACACACACGCACACTAAACACACATACACCACAGCGGAGCGATCGTAATCTCACTCTCTCTCTCTCTCTCTCTCATCTCTCTCTCTCTCTCTCTCTCTCTCTCTCTCTCTCTCTCTCTCTCTCTCTCTCTCTCTCTCTCTCTCTCTCATCTCTCTAAAACCTTCGCCGCTCACAGATGTGCTGTGGGGGCGCGGTGTAGGTGACCCGTGTTTGCGCCCGTGTTGACACAGGAAAAGTCATTTGGGGCCCTGTTTGCTCCGGGAAACGACCCCGCCCACAAAAAGGACAATGTTCACAGACACGCCCGTGGAAACTGACGGCAGGTATGATGTACTACGGGAGGATGAAATATCAGCGGCTTTCCCCAGGAATAGACAAAGAAAAAGAGCAAGAGGCAACTACAAGCCCCTGTGGAAGTCACGCCCCCTGGACACCTGCGCGAACACAAAGCTTTGCACACATAAATATAAGTATCCCAGGTAAATACAAGTATCCCAGGTAAATATAAATATAAGTAAATATAAATATAAGAAATAATAGAAGTAAATATAAGTAAATATAAATATAATATAAGGTAAATATAAATATAAATATAAGTAAATATAAGTATATACAAATATAAATATAAGTAAATATAAGTATATATAAATATAAATATAAGTAAATATAAGTATATATAAATATAAATATAAGTATATAAATATAGTATAAATATAAGTATCCCAGGTACTCAAATGGACCCTTAGAGCAAGACGAAGGGACCGTCTGAATTGAAAAATTGAAAGAAACAATGTCTATGTGAGATGCAAGAACGAAAAAAATTCTTACCCATATAAGGCTCGCTCTTTGGATAAAGAATTTTCTGTCTTTGAGAAGAGCGAAAGTATAGCACCAAGGAAACTACAGCACTTATGTGAGTTGAGCGACTCCACAACCACAAGGAGGAGTTTTGTCGCCTTCAATATTCAACATAATTAAGTACTCCCTTGGCAAGCTTAACAGTGTGTTAGGAGACCTATACAGCATCACATCATATGCTGATATCATTTTCATTTAGGTTTCTGTTAGGAGGGAATATGTTCAGAGATTCAGCAAAAAATATGCTTCCCTTGGACTCATTATCAACCCCATCAGGACTAAGTATATTTCCAAGTCTCATAAACTACCATACACTCCAAGATTAAGATGGACAAGTTATTGAAAAACTAACACCTATAAGCAAGTGTCTTGGTGTTACGGTGATTGCTCCCCACCTCATGTCTCGCAATTCCCGCTTCACTCGGGAAACTGTTCAAAACATCTAGAAACCTTACTTGGAGTGCTTATGCCCCCTACACTTTATAACAGATACACAGGTGCTTCCCTATGAGTCCTAAGGTTGATGTACATTTCCCTCGTTAGGCCCACGATAGATTTTACGAGCCCGGTTTTCGGTTGCCACAAAATGCCCAATGACAGCGGAAATTCTCATGTAGAGAGAGCTAGACCTCCTTTTAATTCGCAGTCGCATTACCCAAGGCAGCACCATTCTCGGTATCAGACTTCAGTAGATTCATTCCCGACCGCAAATTTCCCTTGCTTTGTCTAATGAAATTGATTATAGAAGCATGTTCGGCGTCTTCGATACTTCGGCGTCCTCGATACTTGAAGCTCACAAAGTCCAACTTAGAATGGAAGGCCAAAAACTTCCCACCTTCTCTCAGCTTCAATGTGTGGAAACACTGATGCTATGAACATCCTAGGAGCAACATTTACTGCACTATGGCATGGATTACGCGTTTATGTTCACAGTGATAAATTAACAGGGCCTAAATCCGTGACTTCAGTAACAAAAGCTAAAAGGCCGTTACCTGAAATATCTAGATGAAATTCTCTATCCCCTCATAGTACCTCTCCCCCCCCCCTTGAAATCTATTGTGATGCCCCTACTGATCCTCATGGAGAAGCAGGGATTGGTGTACTAATTCCTGACATTTGCAACAGGACAAGCACGACCGATGCCGAGTCAGGAGCAACACACCACGCCATCGAAAAAGGTAGTGAACGTCAGCGACACCTAGCTGGGTGCACTCTATAGGCTTACAACTTTTAGTCCAGAAAACAGGGTAACTATCAATAACCTTCACCAAATTTCAAGTGTAACTAAACTGAATACTCACTCTCTCTCTCTCTCTCTCTCTCTCTCTCTCTTCTCTTCTCTCCTCCTCTCTCTCTCTCCCCTCCCTCTCCCTCTCCCTCTCATCCCTCTCCCTCTCCTCTCCTCTCCCTCTCCCTCTCCTCTCTCCCTCTCCTCTCCCTCTCCTCTCCCTCCCTCCCTCTCCCTCTCTCTCCCTCTCTCTCTCTCGCCTCTCCCCTCATCTCTCCTCTCTCTCTCTCTCTCTTCCTCCCGATACAGTTAAAACCAAAGCCAATTTTCAAAGGTCTCGCTACATTTCTTATCAGTCCAAGATAAGAAATACCGAGTGCCAGATTTCGCTGATCCGAGCACCTAGATTATCATTCACAGAGCGTGGGCCAGATTTGGGTCAGATTTCGCCCTAATTTCCGTTCAAATCGGCCATGCAAAAGGTAATGAAATGCATGTATCCATTAGCGAGTTCACACACACACTCACACACTTGTGGAAAATTATTTCACTTGCTCGGTCTCGTGTCTTCGCACTTCCCTTGGTTTGACTTTCAGGTTGGGTTCTCTCTCCCTCTCCCTCACGCTTCTCCCATCCTCACCCTCTCCCAGCCCCACTCCTCCCCATCCCATCCTCTCATCCCCTACCCTCTATTCCACCTCTCCCTCTCTCCATCTCTCCATCTCTCCCTATCCCTCCCCTCTCCCTATCCTCTCTCCCTCTCCCTATCTTCTCCCTCCTTCTTCTCCCCCTCCCCCCTCTCCCTCTTCCCTCCCCTCTCCCTCTCCTCTCCTCTCTCTTCCCTCTCCCTCTCCCCCGTCCCTCTCTCGCCTCGCCCTCTCCTCACTCTCCTCCCTTCTCCTCTCCTTCCCCTCCCCCCTCCCTCCCCCTCGCCCCTCGCCCCCTCCCACCCCGCCTCCCCCTGCTCACCTCTTCACTCCCCCTTCTCTCCCCTCTACCTCTCCCTCTCCTTCCCCCTCGCCCTCCCCCCTCCCTTCCCCTCTGCCGTCCCCGTTCCCTCCCCTCTCCCTAATCCTTCCCCTCTCCCTATCCTTCCCCTCCTCCCTAATCCCTCCCCTCTCCCTCCCCTCTCCCTCTCCCTCTCCTTCCCCTCATCCTCTCCCTCTCGCTCCCCTCTCTTCCTCTCCCTCTCCCTTCCCGTCTCTCTTCCTCCCTTCCTCTCGCCCCCCTCTCTCCTCGTCCTCCCCTCTTCCCTCTCCCTCCCCTCTCCCTCTTCTCTCTTTCCCTCTCCTCTCCCTCCTCCCCCTCTCTTCTCCCGTCCTCTCCTCTTCCTCTCCCTCCCCCTCTCCGTCTCCCTCCCCTCCCCTCCCCCTCTCCCTGACCTCTCCTCTCCCTAGTCCCGTCTCTCTCCCTCTCCCTCCTCGATCTCAAGCCTCGTCGCTCAACCTTCGCCCTCCCTCTTCCCTCCGC
>NW_020868599.1:318687-325249 GCF_003789085.1 Penaeus vannamei | reverse complement strand
CGAGTGTGAGTGTGTGTGTGCGAGTGTGAGTGTGTTGTGAGTGTGTGGTATGTGTGTGAGTGGGTGTGTGAGTGTTGTGTGTGAGTGTGTGTGTGTGTGTCGAGTGTGTGTGTGCGAGTGTGTGTGCGAGTGTGTGTGTGGCGAGTGTGTTGCGAGTGTGTGTGTGCGAGTTGTGGTGTGCGAGTTTGTGTATGTGTGTGTGTATGTGTGTGTGTGTGTGTGCGCGCGCGCGTGTGTGTTCTGTATTCCTCGCTAGATCCTCTATTTTTTGCGAAGGCGAGTGCTAGCCATTTACTTTCAGGAAATGGCTGACAGAAAGGCCGCTGAGCCCTTCCTTACTCGCACGCGGTCAGCTGACTCGCGGTCAGCTGACTCGCGTCTTGCCTACGACTTCCTCTACGAACGCTGATGGCTGGCGTCAGCAGGTGCTTTGGCTGATTCATATCACGTGGCCGGCGCTTCGATCTAGCACGCGGAGCGATCCTAACCCGATTTCGATTGTCGCTGCACAATATTATGCGTTTGTAAGAGAGGGAGGGAGGAGAGGGGTGGGAGGGGGGGAGAGGGAGGGAGGGGGAAAGAGAAAGAGAGAGGGTGGGGAGGAGAGAGAGAAAGAGAGGGGGAGGGAGAGAGAGAGAAAGAGAGGGGGAGGGGAGAGAGAAGAGAGAGGGGATGGGGGGGAGAGAGGGAGATGGGGAATCGTTTGGTCTTGCATTGAGATGTGTATTAATCTATTCTCTTTGTTTTCCCTCACCCCCACGCGCCAATCTCCATAATGTCGTTTCATTTATCCTCCAGACTTTATACATCAGCGACTTCACTCTGTTGACATCAGCCATTATGGGTACTATGAGCGAGGTGGTGACATCAAGGCCCCCTGCTTTTGAAAAGAAGTCGGCATCTTCACAGGGAGAGAAACACAAATCTACCTGCCAGGACCAGCAGAATTCACAGGTACTTGAAATGTTTATTTGGAGAACTTATTAATGCTGTGTGTATATCTCCGGGTGTTTATTTTTAGAAATCCGTTGCTCCTTTGCGCGTTTTTAGTTCATTAAGACCTGCAGACTAAACCGGTTCATTGCTAGGTCCCTAATGCGCTATTTTTAGCATATCAATGACCCGCTGTTTAGCAAACCGGACGAACACTCCCCAATATGCTTGCTTTGCACGAGGCGACACAGATAGAATAAATACAGTCTTAGTTATCTCTCTAACCCTTCTTTCCCCCCAAACAGTTTTATTATTTCTCCTCGTAATATCTTTCTCTTTCATGTCAAAAGAGCTTCGAAAATAAATACCAAGTCTTAGGTATCTCTCCAACTCTTCTTTCCCCCCAAACAGTTTTATTTTTCTCGTAATATCTTTCTCTATCATGTCAATAGAGCTTCGAAAATAAATAACCAAGTCTTTAGGTATCTCTCCAAACGCTTCTTTTCCCCAAAAACAGTTTATTTTTCTCCACGTGATTTTTGTTTTGTTTTGTTTTTTTCATGTAAATAGAGCTTCGAAAAACATGAGTTGAAACATTGAAGCTCCTCTGAGCCCACAGAGTGCTTTGGACCCTTCTTCAGACTGATCCCCTCCAGCGGTCAGGTGAAGGAGCTACAGACCAATCATCCGAGACAAGTGAGTAGGACTTTGGCCCGTTCGCGCCCACGGACCCGACGCGGCGCCTCTGGGAGTGGGGCGGGTGGGGGGTGGGGGATGGGGGCGGGCCGGGGGCGTGGGGGTGGGGGATGGGGCGGCCGGTGGTGGGCAGGTGGGGGTCGTGGGGCGGCTTTTCCTGGTGTGCTCTACTTTTGTTCGTTTTTCTTTCTTTCTTTCTCTTTTCATTCTTGTTCGTGTTTTGATTCTTGTTTTTGGGGTCTCTCTTTTCTTTTTTAGTTTTGGTCTTTTCCTTTTCTCATTTTCTTTCCTCTTTCTATTTTCTTTCCTTTCATTCCCTTTTGCTTTTCTCTTTCCTTTCATCCCTTTCTCTTCCCTTACATCCCTTTTCTCTATCCTTTTCACTCCTTTCTCTTGCATTATTTACCTTTCTCTTTTCCTTTCCTTTCTCCCTTCTCTCTCCCTCTCTCTCACTTTTTCTCTCTCGATCTTATTGTACATATTTATTTTTCCATTTTGTTATTTTTACCAATATTTATGTTGACTAGTTTCCCTTCTCCATTTTTATATTGCACATCTGGTTTTTAATGTATGGCTGGCTGTTGTTGATGTCAAGTTAATTCGTGGACCAAGCGGAAGCACATTGCCTAAGGGGGGGGTCGCAGAGAGTACTCTGTTGTTGTTGTTGTTGTTGTTGTTTATTGTTCTTATTATTGTTATTGTTATTATTATTATTATTATTCTATATTCTTATTATTTCTTATTTGTTATTGTTATTGTTATTACATGATTATCATCATTTTTTCTGTGATTATTGTTTATAACAGTTCTAATACTGTTAGATGTTTTTGAGGGATTTAATTGATATGGTTGTGATTAATAGAATGTTGTTAGAGGTTTTGTTGTTTTTGCTATAGTAAATTTGGTTTTATTTACTTAGAATCACTTTCTGAATACTTTTTTTCTTTTTCTTTTTTTCCATCCTTCCTCCCTTCCTTCTTTTTCTTTTTCCACTCTTCCTTTTTCCTCTCTTTCTTCTTTTTCTTCTTTTCTTCTTTTTTCCACTTCTCTTCCTCTCTCTTTTCTTCTGTTATTGGATGTATTTGAAATAAACTTCATTGCTTTGGTTTGAAAGCTACATTTATTGTTATATAGCATTTTTTCTTTATTG
Source organism: Penaeus vannamei (assembly GCF_003789085.1). NCBI lineage: Eukaryota > Metazoa > Arthropoda > Malacostraca > Decapoda > Penaeidae > Penaeus > Penaeus vannamei. The sequence goes on along the minus strand of NW_020868599.1, from coordinate 322,470 downwards.
ATGCAATTTCACAAGTCAATTACTTGACAATGTTAGTAAATAAGTTTGAGATTTGTGTTTATTTTTCCTTCCATCACATACCAATAAGATTTATTTTTCAAAAGTAAGTAAGGAAGTTTTGGATTCATTTCTTTTATTTTTTTTTTTCTTAGGTACACTATTGATTTAAATGTTTATATAAGCATCCGAGAATAGAACTAAAGTCAGTGCTTTCATATCTTCTCTTGCAGAAATACATCAAGAAGTGACTTCAAATTCTATGCAGACAGATTAGTAAGTAATATATTGATGAATATTGATGAATGTGGCTGTTTAATCTCCATTTTTTGTTTGTTGTTTTGCCAGTTCATCCACCACCTCCCCTTCTCACACTACAGACAGAACCTATGTGTAGATTTTGAAAGTCTAATGCTTTCATGGTAAATATATATTGTTTCATATGATATGTGTATCTAGAAACTTGTGTTATCACTGTATATACTGTTTGTATAACTGCACTGGATTCCAATTCACCTTTTCCTTTTCCTTTTCTCTAGATTCGTTTGGTGGTTGAAGAGGGCTTGAACCAGCTTCCGTACTCTGACTGCACAATCACAACGCCAACGGGATGCCAGTACAAGGGCTTGCAGTTTGTCAAGGGCAACTGCGGAGTCTCCATTGTGAGGTCGGGAGAGGCTATGGAACAAGTAAGTAAATTTAGATTCAAAATTGTTTTAATCTTCCCATGAGAATACATTGTGTTGTCTTTACCATTGCCATTTCAGTGTTTAATCTGACTGCAGAAAATTAATGAGTAGGATGCTGTTGCTGATGTGCTGCATTGCTGTCTTTCATGAAGTTCCTTGATATTACCTTGAACTAACAGCTTTCCTCTCAATGACAGGGATTGCGATCATGTTGCCGTTCCATAAGACTGGGCAAGATCCTTGTGGAATCTGATCTTGATACTCATGAAGCAAAAGTGGTATATGCAAAGTTCCCAGAAGATATAAGTCAGCGTAAAGTTCTTCTTGATGTACCCGATCATGAGTAAGTTTTTGGGGTTTTCCTTTCTTCTCCTTTTCTGTTTCTTCTAAGGAAATGGACATTCACAAATGTCTTTGCATTACTGAATGTTTCTCCTCTTTCTCAAGCACTTTAAATGTTATTCCTATAAGCAAAAACTGTGTTCTAGGTTCTGGCAACACTGTCATTAAGGCAGTTAATGTTCTTCAAGAGCATGCAGTGGAAGAAGAGAACATCATCTTGCTTAACCTCTTCTCCACACCAGCAGCAGCGAGGACCATCACTAGTGCTTTCCCGAAGGTAAGGATATTGTTGCCTGTGATTCCTATTACAGCTCAAGATGCATACAGGAAAATCACGGAAATAAAACATATTATATGTACACCTTCTCCATATGAAATTATTTGGTAACCCTTCTTTCTATTGCATTGCAGATGAATATCTTAACATCAGAAGTGCATCCCGTGGCACCAAACCACTTTGGCCAGAAGTACTTTGGCACGGACTAAAGAACCAAGATCTCACAGCACCAATTATTTGTGTTGTAGAAAGGAAGGATACACATTTTGTTTTCTAGACGCCATTGGAACAAAGTTTCATGTTGCTGCATCTTTAGTGTGTGTAAAGAATACATTTATAGGTGATAATTTAGTCAGTCTTGGATGCAGTCACTTTTGTTAGATATTTTGGAAATATCGTGAAAATGTGATTGTTCTCATTAAATGTTCTCATGTATGTTAGTAATCGTTATGCTGTAGTTTCAGCATAGGTAGTTATTTATATTTTCTTATTTATGGTAAAGTTTTCCTATATTAAGGTTTTCAGTTTGTTTACAGGTGATTTCTTATTTGGAGAGTATAATTGGAAGGCTTATGTTAAGTGAATTGACTGGAATTTTGGATGGGTGTTTGTGCTCACATTCGACTTTGTTTAGTTCTTTGAAAATTTATTTGCACTGCCAGACATGTGTCAATCATAGCAGTTAATACATGTGCTTGAAATAAATCATGCAGTTTAGGGTTGTACGGTGAAATTGTGTGCAAGAAAGTGACAGTGAAGAGTCTTTGTGATATAGATGATGATATATGACACTTGTGGAAGATGAGAAACACTCAGGTCTGTCTTTATCATTACACTCTGACACTCTGCTTAGTCAAGTTGTGCCTTTTGTGCAACTGATGAATTTTAATTAGAATACATCCAATATTGCTAGTGTAAAAGAATCATGTCAGTGGCAAAAGATAAAGGCAGGGTGTTGATGCCAGTAGTTAAGTGAATGAGAACCATGCATTTAATGTCTTCATACAGGTAATATTGAGTCTCAATTCCATCGTGTTCATCCACTCATGCCATCAAATCTTTGTCTCATCTTACTATCACTTTACCTCCAGAACATTCCCATGTTTAGGAGTCTTCATCTCCTGTTCCAGTTGCAACTTATGATGGAAAAATATTACCAGATCTCCGAAAGTGTGGAGACAAACTAAAGTATATTTAGACATGGAAGCCAGAAGTACAGAATAGTACAGTCTGGATACCGTTTTATGAGTAAATCTTGCGTTCACGTTGCATATATAAGCATCTGCAGTACAGTAAAACAGACAAGTAAATGCACAAATCCTAGTCAGAGTTAAGAGTTGAGAGGTTCAAACCCAAAGATGATCTTGACTAAAGAGGATTCTCTGCTTAATAAAACATGTACATGTCATGAAATCTCTATCACCTCGACTTATCATGATTTTCTCGGCCTTCTTTTCCTTGGAAATCATAGTCTTTCTTCATATTCTTAATACTTACACAAACATAATAGCTTCCAGGAGTTCTACTCTTCTATGGTACAATTAACTACCTTACATGTAACTCGTGCAGTTGCATTGTGAGCGCAAGATATATTTCTAAAGGATGTGCTGATGACCAGTTCATAAATTATTTGACTTCTTTAGATATTAAACTCATAAAAGTTCAATTATTAAACTGCACAATCATATTCCAGAAGCCTTTCTAGTTAAAGCCATAAGAGCTTGTGACAAATTAAAAAGACCTGTAACTATACTTTATTTCACAAAGTGAAATACGTGGCTATATGTGTAACATAGAATAAAAGCTGAGTATTTTTTTTCTTTATTCCTTCCATTCCTTCATAGCTAGAAAATGTTCCTTCAAAATTTTAATAAGATAGAAAGTTTTTAAGATTTCAACTTGCAAGTCAAAATAGTAAAAAATTAACATTGATAGCACGATAAAACGACATATCTCTACATAAAAATAAGAAAATCCTACAATGAAATACAGAAATGCCACACGCTTCAGCAAGTTAAAAATATAATATAACAATAAGAAAAGAAACACATGAATCAGCAAGACAAACTTAGGTACAAGGAAAATTTATTTCGAGAACCGCAGCACTGAAATTCTATCAGATCTATACTCTGGCAAAAACATCATGCTTTACCTTGAAAACATAAATACCAAGAAAGGCGAAACCACTTACGGTATTGCACATCATCACAAGAGCCGCTCTGACGTCAGTCTACTAGCCCAGACCATCGTCTTCATATAACGAAAATACGTGCCAACCACACGTATACATAGGATATATATACAGACATCAGGCATAAGAGAACACACACACGCGCGCGCACACACACGACACACGCGCGCGCAACACAACACACACACACACACAACACACACAACACACACACACTCACTCACTCACACTCACTCACTCACTCACTCACTCACTCACTCACTCACTCACTCACTCACTCACTACTC
>NW_020868599.1:308687-313687 GCF_003789085.1 Penaeus vannamei | reverse complement strand
ATAAAGATAAACCACAAACACTACCACTTATACCTTAACCCATTTACAATGGGTGTCATATATGACACCCAGAAAAATAAACATTGCCGGGTGTCCCGCCAGTGTGATGCTGGATCGGAGCTTGTGCTCTGATTCCGTTGCGAGCAGTGGCTAGCGCACAGATTTTGAAGCCACCCAGAAACCATTATTTTCCGCTTCAAAATATAATGTTACTCTTGGATTAATCCTTTCCCTCGTCCCCAACAACCAACCATACATGTGTGATTTGCACTTAGCTTCCTACACATTAGATATTGAGAATGAGATTGTTACGAGAAAAGTATATCATCTCTAACCACTTGCTGGCGGGGATGGAATGTGCGTACCGGCCATGCCCAATGTGTGTTTAATTTAGTCGCTGATTTTACATATAGATGGCTCCACAAGTACCAAGTCACCACTGAGCCAATTACGAGAACTACCTGGCTCACCGGTTTACCATTTTCCTTGATTTCTGATAATATTTCTAGTATCTGATACTGCTGCTAGTAATGTCAGTAAGAATAGAGTAGTTATAACATTAATAACAAAAAAGCAGTGTTGATATTGATAACATTAGTAAAAAAAAAAGAAAACATTTTTCTGCTATTTCAAGGAAAGGTGAGGTCACAAGATCTACTGATTGACTCCTTTGTGGCTAAGCATTGGCATAACTACCTATGTGTAGAAACATTTAACAAAATAATATTAAAGTGAACGGAACATTGTCACATCAGCATTGGATTAAGATATCCATTGTGTAAGTCAAAATTCCCTGTTGGTGGGCTCCACCATAAATTTATGGTATTTGCTGAATGAGATAAATTTGGAAATGGTGCTGAACAGTGGTTTCTGGGTAAACATTATGATTTTGTGTTTCAAATGAATCTTACCTATCATTTCTATCACAAGCAAAGCATATTAATGATAAGGTCCCCAATAGCTTGAGAGGGCATGATAAGTATCGGGCAGATTATGGGGTAAAGGCAAAGGTTGAGATAGACCATTCAATAAATCAGCTGTTTTGTGTACATTCACAGTAATTAGAGGACTTTTACCCCTTACCCCCCACACCTGGTCTTCAAAATTTTCTCCCATAGAGCTTGGGCAAATACATTTTAGTGATGCACATATGGACTGTACTTGGGGCTTTGGCTCCTAACTACACTTTCAGGGGGGACTGCTACCCTCCTGTCCCTTGCTTGATCTACAAATTCTTCACCTCATGTTCTGCCAGGTCAAAGCTTGAGCAAAATATCTGTCGTACCATTTGCAAGAATTTAACGCCGTAACCAGTAAATCCAGGATGCAATTTGTCAGGATCCTCCCTATTGCTGTTGGCAGGTATTGAGGCCACTATCCACAGCTTTCCATAATTGCCTTACCAATTTGCTTAAAAAGGTAAAACAGTTTTTCCAGCAGTTTATACAGCCAGTCCATGACGGAACTTTTTTGAATATCAACTGACTTCCTTGGGTTCAGCTTTTGTTATCACATGATTGTTTTATTACATTTCTTGTTAGCTCTAGCTGATTTGAATTTATAGCGGAGAATTATGATTATTGGCTTTTCGTGTGTGTGTGTGTGGTGTGTGTGTGTGTGTGTGTGTGTGTGGTGTGTGTGGTGTGTGTGTGTGTGTGTGTGTGGTGTGTGTGTGTGTGTGTGTTGTGTGTTTATATATATATATTATGTATTTATGTATGCAGGCCTGTAATATGTATGTAGCATTTATGTATGTATGCATTTATGTATGTATGCATTTATGTATGTATGCATTTATGATTATGCATTTATGTATGTATGCATTTGTGTATGTATGCATTTATGTATGCATGCATTGTGTATGTATGCATTTATGTATGTATGCATATATGTATGTATGCATATATGTATGTATGCATTTATGTATGTATGCATTAATGTATATATGTATGTATGGATATATATTATATATATATATAATATATATATATATTACATACATACATATATATATATATATATATAATATATATTATATATATATATGTATGTATGTATGATATATAATATATATAATATATATATTATATTATATATATTATATATACGTTATATATATTAATATACGTTATATATATTATATATTTTATATAATTATATTATATTATTATATATATTTATATATATATTTATATATATTATATTTTATTTATATATGTATGTATATGTATATGTGTATATTTATATTAATGTATGTATATGTATATATATGTATATTATATTAATGTTGTATGTATGTATGTATGTAATGTATGTATGTACGTACGTACGTACGTACGTACGTACGTACGTACGTACGTATGTTGTATGTATGTATGTATGTATGTATATATATATATAATATATATATATATATTATATATATATTATGTATATATATGTATATATATGTATATTTATAATGATGTATGTATATATATATTTATGTATATATATATATATATATATATATATATATATATATATTTATGTATATATATATATATATATATTTATATATATATATTTATATATATATATATATATATATATATATATATATATATATATATATATATATATATATATATATGTATATTTATGTGTAATATATATTTATGTGTATTGTATATTTATGTGTATATATTTATGTATATATATATATATATAATATATTATATATATTATTATGTATATATAGATATAGATATAGATATATAGATAGATATGTATGCATATAATATATGTATATATATATGTATACATATATATGTAATATATGTATATAATAGATAGATATAATTATAGATATATAGATATATAGATAAATATCCATATGTGTGTGTTGTTTGTTATGTAAGCATTTTTGTGTATGTATGCATATGTTTATATATTATATATATATATAATATATATATATTATATAATATATATATATATATATATATATTTGTGTATGCATGCATAAATTTATGTATGTTTGTATGTATGTAAGCATTTTGTGTATGTATGTAAATGTATATGTATGTAGCTAAATACATTTGTGTATATATGCATACATATTTTTGTATGTATGCATTTGTATTTATGTGTATGTATATATGAATGTGTATGTATGTATGGTATGTCTATAGGTATATGATATATAATATATATATATGTAATATATATATATGCATATATATACATATATATATATATATACAAATATAAACATATATATATATATAATTTTTTTTTTTTTTTTTTTTTTTTTTTTTTTTTTTTTTTTTTTTTTTTTTTTTTTTTTTTTTTTACACGGATGCACCCATGCACGCACCCACGCGCGCGCACACACACACACACACACACACACACACACACACACACACACAACACACACACACACACACACACACACACACAACACACACATATTAACATATTAACATACTTTTTTAAGGCAAAAGCTTAATGTATGATACCAATTGAAAAGTTCCCTATTATTATTGGTATTTTTTAATATGTGTACTGGTAACTTAGAAATGATTAACAATGATTTTTCTAAAGAATTTGTTTGCATTGTTATCAGTAGTCTTACTTAAATAGTGGTACTATTTTTAAATGTGTCTTAAACTTCTGGCACCTTTACATTAAGAATAGGGCATGTTTGCATGGAATCAATGATATGTAGTTTTGAATATATTTTTCTACATGGTAAAAATCAAATTTGTCACCTCATGCTAATTCAAGATTTCTCTCATTCCAGAAGCTGATTTTCCATCCAGAATAACAAATGACAGGAGGCAAAATGAGTTCGTATTTGGAAGACTGTTCGGGATCGGCAGCATCTCACACCAAGCAAGGAGTAGATGACAGTGACATCTACGGTGACCTGGACTTGATGGCAGCAGCACAGCAGTCGCAAGATGCATGGTCTGTCGGCAGTGATGTCAATGATGCAGACATATACCAGGAGATGGGTGTGCAGCCCATTGATTACACAACGGAGGAGGGAAGTGTTGATAACTCTGCAGCCTATAAAAATGCTAAACAGGGCAAACCGGCAAGCCACCAGGGAGCCAGTAGTATTGACTTTGAAAATCTTCGGAAACTATTACAAGGAGATCTGAGTGGGAAATCCAGTGGATGTGATGCGAAAGAAAATCAACATGTGAAGGAGATTCATGATTGTGAAACTAATAGTAATGTGAAAGAGACCATGAGAGATGGCAGAACAAAACAGGAAGGTGCAAGGAATGTTACAGCTGAAAAAGTTGCAGAGAAGTTCCAGGAAGGAAGTGATGAAAAAGGCAGTGGAAGATTAAATCCAAGTAAGGTTCTCACAGAAAATAAGCAACATGGTGCTAGAGCAAAAATGCCCCCAAATGTCAGTGGTTCTGAAAATACCAAATCGACATCTGCAGAAGGTACTTCAGCACAAAACAGAGACCTGCATTTTGTGCTGTCTATGTTGTGTAAAAAGAATTCCAGTACGGAAGATTTAGTGCAAAACAGTGTAGCAGATCCAGGTAAGACAGGACCAGTTACTGGTGTAAATGTAAGCAATTCCTTAGGGTGCAGTGAAAACCCCGACATTCCAACGGATTCTCACAGGAAACCAAAAAAAGATACTGACACTCAGAAGGAGGCTACTGGCACTAGGACACAAACCCAAGTCTCAGAAACAGGCACGAACAGACCCAAAAGATTACCTGCTTCAAGTTTTATGTCCATTGAAACAAGTCCGAGCCCAAAGAAGAGTCCGTCAGAAAAGCAGAGCAAAGAAGCAAGTAAGGCAGACTCACATTGGGACCTCTTTGAAGATGTCATGGTTGCTAGAAGTGATGAAAAGGTAAGGTTAAGTGAAGAAGAGAGGGAGAGAACTTGAGGGAGGGGTGAGGGCGGAGGACACATGCACATGCACATGCACTCATACACACCACACCCACACTCATGCACACACACACACACACTCTCTC
>NW_020868599.1:306072-308587 GCF_003789085.1 Penaeus vannamei | reverse complement strand
GTGTGTGTGTATGTATGTATGTATGTATGTATGTGTTATGTATATGTATAATATATATATAATATACATATATATATATATATATATATATATATATATATATATATATGATTATACATATGTTTTATATATGCATATATGTATGTTATATATATACACATATACGTCTATATAGATGCATATATATATGTCTATATATATACATGTATATATACATATATATATGTCAAGGCTCAAGGTATATTTACTTTGATTTATTCAAGAACTTTTTTGTGTGCGAATACCAGTGATTCAGTTTTGGGTTCGGGGTTCGGGTTCATGGAATCGAAAATAAGAGTCATTCTTTCGAATTTGTTTTCATTCAAATCAAGGTGGAGGTTATATATATATATATATATATATATATATATATATATATATATATATATATATATATATATATATATATATATCTTCTGATATTGTTCTTTTGTGAACTTTATTGTGTTCTTTTTTTGGTTTGTTTATATCCCTACGGTCCAAGTGAACAGTTTAGTTACTATGTACTGTAGAAGGGATGATTATTTGTGTATTATTTTTGTCCTTAGGCTTGACTCTCCGCCCAAGCAAGGTCGGTTGGTGAAGGCGTCCATTTATTTGTTCATAATCCATATTTGTTCATCGGTGAGGAAGAGCTGCTGGTCAGGATTCAGGACCCTAGTTGGGAAACCCAGGGAAGTGTTGATAGTTTTGAAATTTACGGAAAAGTGGATTATGGGAAAATATTAAAGGAAAAGTGCTATCCAGTTAATTTTGAACTCTGAAAATATCTTATTAGTAAAAAAAAAAATCCTAATATTCTTATCCTACATTAGGCCGAAGACTTTGATATTTATTATTATTATTATTATTATTATTATTATTATTATTTTTTTCTTGCTAAGTGCTCTCCAAATCCATATACTGATTTCTTTTGATTTTTAATAAATCTGGTAAAGGACATTGGAGTTTATATGAACCTGAATCTGGATCAGAAAATTTTATTCACAAAGAACACCCTCAGACCATCATTTTTTATGACAATTATAATTGTATAATTATATATGTTTACACACACTCACACACACACACACACACACACACACACACACACACACACACACACACACACACACACACACACACACACACACACACACACACACACACACACACACACACACACACACACACACACACACACACACACACACACACACACACACACACACATATATATATATATATATAATAATATTATTACATACATACATATATTACATATTCATTCGCACACCCACACACCCACACTCATAGAAGCGAGCGTGCGCGTGCGTGATCGAAGAATGTTCGGCTATCACGACGCTGGCTTCCGCCCGAAAGGAAGTGACGCCGATCAGCCAGCAAGCTCACTCTTCCCCGAACGACCTGACGAGCCAGTGCTGTATATTATTAACAAGTGTCGTGTGAGCAAAATCTTGATCCTACCTTTGAAGGATTCGTCGTGCTTTGTGCATTAGACGAGGAAAAAAGAAACATTTCGGTGCGTCATCACATGTTTTTTTGTTTTTTTAGAGTACGGTTAAAAACGATCTGGTCTTATTTTGTTCAAGGGTCTCCTTTTCCGTCGGATATAAATAACGGTAGTGACGATAAAATACGTTGGTTCAGATATCCTGCGCTACTCGGGGTATATGAAGGCTTTCGACATATCCTGCGGGTCAGTTTGGGACACACAGTTGAGTGGGGAATGTGTTTCCTCGGGATCTGCAACAACAGGAGGCTAAGATAGAGAAACAGGACATTCTTAAACTGATTTAGGCCTCGTGCGGAAACAACGTTACGATTTATATATAACTGTTAACTAGTGCTGACGACTCGAAGTGTTTTTTCAAAGCGCTGTCAGTTAGAATTCTCATGTCGAAATCTAGTTTTCGACGAATGTTAATGTCAAGTACTTAGAGATGGGCCCTGGAGCTCTCTCTTCGTGGAAATCTTGAGCATCAGACAGGCGTGAGCTATCTAAGACTTATCTTATCTCACTTGTGAAGGAAGGTGGCAATATGAAACATTGTTGTGTATAGTACGAAGCGAATACGTGGCAGGTGTTTGTGTTTCGTTGGAATGGCAATGTCAAGTCTGAACAAGAACATTGCGTTTCATACATACAGGCATTGAGTGCGTGCGACCTAGTGGTAAACTATATGGGACTCAGTGTCTCAGTCTCTACACGAAGACACCAAGGAAGGGACACCATGGATCAGACCCTTGAATCTCAAGCCTCCATGGAGTGCTCCGTCAGCTCCTCACTCTTCGTGGCGATAACCTTTCTGACCATGGTTGAGGGCGTGTTGACCCTGTTTATATACATCAAAGAGCGGCGTTTGAGGAAGAGAGAGCCGAGCCCTTTCGTGTACAGTCTGGCCGTCAGTATCACCCTGCTGTCTGCGCTCCCTTCGCCTTCAACGTCAGACTCCTTTCGCGTTCGTGTCCAAAC
>NW_020868599.1:296072-301072 GCF_003789085.1 Penaeus vannamei | reverse complement strand
TCTTCTCTCTCCTATCGCCTCGTACATTCTGCATGACACTGTTGCTTGGCTAGAACGAAACAAAATACCGTGGGATTCGAAAAGTTTCTCCGAGACTCCGTGTCTTAACTGCCAGTTTCGTAAGGGTCTTTTTGGTGAAAAAATGCTAGTTTGATTGATATTTACGGTGATTTCGAGTGTCTTAACTGCCAGTTTCGTAAGGGTCTTTTTGGTGAAAAAAAAATGCTAGTTTGATTGATATTTACGGTGATTTCGAGTGTCTTAACCGCCAGTTTCGTAAAGGTCTATTTTGGGGGGAAAATAATGCTAGTTTGATTGATATTTACGGTGATAATAGCCAAGTAGAAAAGGGTTAATTCCACCGACTAGAAAACATAGACCGGACAGTGCTATTTGTAGTATAAAAATAGTATTAATGAGCATTTGTATGATTTAATAGCTGTTACAAAATTAATGTCAATGCATGTCAAAAGTTAGTGAGAAAAGCGTCATGTTTGAAGTGTTATTTCCTTGTTTTTATGAGTTCTTAGTGTTCTGGCCAGTTAGATGATTTTATTGAAGCATCTGACGAATTAAATTAATTTATTGTTTCAGTATAGTGCAGTATAAACGGTTATAGCCATATTTTGATTTCAACATCAATACGGATTCAAATACATTATTAAGAAAATGAAAAAAAAAAAACCATAACCTGATTTTTTCACATATTAGAAGAACCATTGTTAATATCAATACCTGTATATGATATTTTTCTTCTCTAGCCACCGTTATTTTTATGAACAGTGTTATAATCGTGTATATTATTAATATGAAGAAAAAACAACCAAAACCTGATGTTTTCTTTTCTTTTCTTTTACATATTAAAAGAACCGGTATTAATATCAATATCTGTGTATATCCCTTTTTTCTTCTCCATCCACCGTTATTTTTGAGAACAATGTTATAGTCGTGAACATTATTAAGATGAAAAAAAAACTGATTTTTTTTTTTTTTTTTTTTTTTTTTTTTTTTTTTTTTTACATATTAAAAGAACCGGTATTAATATCAATGATCGTGTATAAATCCCTTTTTTTCTTCTCCAGCCAGGCCGTTTATTTGTGGGAGACATGTGCGGTCATATATGTGAAACTCTGCGCGGGTGGAACATTAGTGTGATGACAGAAATCCAATGGCATATGACCATGAGAACGTGGTATTTGGTGGTGGTCTTTCTTTTCTTTTTGTTTTTTTTTGTTTTTTTTGTGGTTTTTTTTTGTGTGGTTTTTTGATTTTACATAATGTAAGAAGTAACCGGTGTATTAATGATCAAGGATCTGGTATTATCGGCGGGGGGGGGCAGGGTTTTCTAATGTTCCACTCGGTATATTTTTAGGAGGACATGTCTGTTATAGATGCGTGGTGGAAGATCGATATCTGTAGAAAGTAGCGTGAAGAGCAATAACAACCATAGGAGAGACGGGGTGAGTGTGGGGGAGGGGAGAGGGGGGTCGGGGTGGGGCGGGAGGGGGTTTTTTTTTTTTCATGTTTTTTTTTAGCATGACTTAAAAGATTATTCCGGTTATTAAGTAGTGCAGTTATCCTGTAGAATAGTATCGCCGGGACCTGTTTTTCTCTCCATCGCACTGTTTGTATTTTTTTAGAACAGTATGTTATGTGAGGGAAATCGTGAAAACATATAGCGCGGGACTGTTGCGAACACCGTCGGGGAGAACACCCGCCTGCGGTGCACGTCCTGCCGTAGATGGCAATGGCGGAACCGGGGGCCAAGAAAGGATAGTGCATTGTTCACATCATGCCTCACTCCGCGGGACAGGCCACAAACCAATAAGATCACCCGTGGTACAAATGCAGGGTTATGGGGTGTGGTATTTTGTTCCCGTGTAAGATGGAGACTGAAGGGTACTGCCGTCTTTTTTTTTGTTCTAGAATGTTTGGGAAATAATAGCAGTGATTTATGTGATTTATTTTTGTTAGTGGATAGGTGTTCGTGTTCGTCTCCTTGAGGAGTAAGTGTGGGTACAGTGAACGTCGGGGAGATATGGTTGAATGGGCTGGGTGACAACTTAGGGTACGCAGAGTGTTGGTTAAAAGATGTTGTGGCAACCTTGGACTGGGAAAATCATGTTAATTAGGAGGTGTGTTCCCTGATTGCGGTCTTAAAAAGCTATTGGTTCTGGGGTGGAACAAAAGTGGGTACGTTGTACAGTGCGGCAGTTTGTAAGAACAATGACATTAAGAGGCAATCGTTTGTCGGGGACGGGATGCTAATGTAGAGGAGAAAGAGTAAATAGCTCTGCTAAGTGGTGGTCTGTCAAGGAATAAAATATGGATAGCAACCCCCGGGATAGGGATTTCATCCCAAAATATGTGCCCGGGCAGGGAGTGAACAGCAGTAGGGATATATTGTTTCTAAAAAAAAAGTGCTGAACAAGGACCAAGTTGATTTCTCTGGGCGTGGTAACCATTATGAGACAGGCTTTGGGGGAGATATCTCAAGATGAACTGTCCCTTTGTCGCGCCCCTTCTATATACACTGGGCAGTCCCCCGTGGGACGAATGAAGTGAGTGTGTTAGCTGGACGATATTTATATAGCGTTAATGGGAGCCGACGTCCTGGGAAAAAGGGACACGCAAGCTTTCGGTGGTACAGTCTGGCAGTTTAGTAATTGCTTTGGCTGGGTGCGGCCCCATAGCTAGTTCTCAATGGTTCATTTCAAGGTGCAAGGCGCAGCTCTAGACTATCTTTAGGCCTAGTCATTCAGCTGTCGGACAAAACGGAAACCTACGGAATGTGCGCTCGGCTCTGTCTATTGCCTTCGCAGTGGCTGGCGGTAGGCCACACTGCCACGTCGTCATACCTGCTTGCTGGCGTGGTGACGTGTCTGGCGGCTGTACCCGGAATAACGCGCTGTACTGGTTGCTGGCCGCCTGGGGGCGCTAAGACGGCGATGCTGTACCACCGGAGCGGCCGCTGTTGCTACCGGGACCGCTGGCGGCTGGGGCTGCGGAAGCGCATGCTCGGCTATAAGCACCATGGTATGCGGTGGCCGGGTCCTGCGAGTCGACGTCCAGGCTCGGTGCGAGCTTGAACTGCGGGTGGACGGTCCCTCCTTCTATGGCCACCTGATACATCCCCTGTACAACCTCAGGGGCCCTCGCACAACCTTCCGTCGCTAACTCTGTTGGCGGCTGGGAAGGCTTATCAGAAGGAAAGCGCCCGCCTTGGCTTCGGAGGGGCGACCGGCCGGCGAGGGGCGAACGCGGCCTGAGTGAAGTCCGAACCGAGAGAAATGGTTCCGGGGCTATCAGTCCTCGCTCTCTACGGGGCGGGCCGTCCCTGTCGCCTCCATACGCACTGCGTCGGTAATAACGCGCCCACCGACTCCCAGGGTGCCGCTTTGATCCCCAGCATCAAATACTGGGAGTGCATAAAATTCAGACAAATAAAATGAATACGGCAATATATGTGAAATCTTCAATTTTGCGCAAATCTTACCGACACCATTCCCTACGATAGCTTTGAAAGCGGCAGCGTAGGAGGTAAACACCCTATATCGAACAAGATACCTTCAAGCGAGGCAAACATAGGCGGCAAAGACATAAATCGTCGCATGTTCCTACGACTGCCTGCCCCAATACTTTTTGAGGAGCGCTTTGAATACACCACCTCGCTATCAGAAAAGCAACGTACGCAACCAATAGATAATAACTAATGCGGACAAGTCTCGTTCCAGCAATTATATGTGTTGCTACGGTGACGCAGTAAATGGGTTCAAACGGTACGGCATCCCACGCACTTAAGCCTAAGAATTCAGCGGGCCTCAACTGCTAAAAAAACAGGGCTCCACTTACTGCATGTATACACGGCTTCCCTTTCTATGCATGGGCCGAACAAAACTCTTTTTCTATCCGACTGCGCATTATTTGCTAGGGCCAGACGCCGATTGCATCTTTCGGAAGTAATAAACTATGCGGAAGGACCCTCTTCTAACGAAGACAAGGTAGGATAGGGGTGAGCGTGGTCGAATTGTTCCAGGAAAACAATCGGGTAAAGTCACAAAGGCTGTTTAAATAAAATCATATTTCGTTACCTACGTGTTGTGTAAACCGACCCAAGTTATTTCGTGTTCTGGTTGATGAATTTGCAGGAGAGGAATGCAGCACGTGTTATGGCCGAGCTGTTGCATGTAATGACAAGTGACGTTTTGCTCGACGAGACTGGTGTACTGCATGTAATGGAATATTCTACTTGGTGACAAATATGGCAATGGGCTTGTTGCCTGGCGGATTCTTTTGCTGCTAGGCCATGCCTTATGACTGTAAATAAATGTGCTTGCTGAAGGCATATACACATGCATTTATACATATTCATATATATACTATATGCATGTATATGCAAACCCATATCATATGATTATATACACAAATCCCGCACTCACACACACCTGTAATAACTGGAAATAACTGGAAAAGTCACTAGAGAAAACGTTTCCACACATATCTAGGCGGAAAGTAAACTTAAGATCAAGAAACAATGAATATCACGACCACCCTGACTGGATGAAGCCTTTCCATATGTCAGCCTCAAATCCCCGCCTTTGCAGCTGACTTAAAGTAATTACTTACCAAACAACCAAGGCTAAAAATCCTAAATTATCGATAGCACCTTTTGCTAAATGGAGCTTTTGAAATGCATACTTATAAAACACCTTTATGCCATATTCCTTTAGTCATATGGATTTCAGTGTGACCAAATAATGCTCACACAGACATACTTAAGAATGAGGCTAATTCTATCTCCGAAAACTATCACTTGGAAAAGAGTGTCAGCGAACAACGTCACCCACGAAGAAGAAGCTAACATCCCACATGATTTATACAAAGGACCAAAAACATAGCGTCTTATTGATCCAACAAACCCAGTCTTCAATGAGACTGAAAAAAGAAAAAAAAGAAAGGGGTATAGATGTAATTCCTTTGTACTGAGGGGAAACCTTACA
>NW_020868599.1:281072-283572 GCF_003789085.1 Penaeus vannamei | reverse complement strand
AAAAGGAGGAAGAAGAGGAGTGAGTGAGTAAAGGTGGGAGGGAGAGGAGAGAAGAGCTGTGGGAGAAGGTAAAAGAGGAAAAGAGAGAAGAAGGATTGAATGAAAAGTAAGGAGGGAAAGGAGTGAAGACGGGGAGAAGATTGTATAGAGGAGGAAGAGGAAAAACAAATAAAGAGTAATGTTATTTTACTTTTTTTCCGTTTATTTTTCAGAATGTAGAAACACAAATATAAATCATATAAAATTATAGTTTCTTTTATTTTCTGATGAGGAAACAATAACAACAGAAACGATAATGTCACTAGCATCATAATAATGATTTAAGTGGATGCATATCAGAATACTGATGACAGACAAAAAAATCATTAGAGCAATTGTTATGCAAATTACAGGGATGAAAAAAATTTGAGAAGCATATTAACAAGAACTTAGTGAAGAAAATACTACTATTATTATCACTATTTTTCATAATGACAACAACAATGAGAGTACATCAAGTATATATACATGTGTATATATAGATATATATGATATAAATATATGCATACACACCACACACACACACACACACACACACACACACACACACACATATATATATATATATATATATATATATATATATATATATATATATATATATATATACATATATATATATATATAATATATATATAATATATATATATATATATATATATATATGTCAGTTGTAAATGTTTGTAATAACATTAATTTTTCTCAATGATTGCCACAAAACTATCGTGGAAATTTTTGAAAGAAAGATGTGCATTATATCCTAATTACTGTCCTTTAACATAACTTTGTATTTTTATAACATTTGTTCTAAAATATCTCTTCGGTATAGCCACCACCACCCGGGATTTTGGGTTTGGAGAAAACCCGGGAAAATTTTTGATTTTCGTTAAGGCATATCGTACGAAGAATGACTTTACAATTCTTTAGGCTCGTGGACTGGCCTGACTTTTCCCTCTATTAAGTGCGTTTCCTGAGTATCTGTTAGTTTATTACCCAATAAGTCATCAAAGAAATTAAACCTTTTGATTCATTCTCCCTCAGTCCCCCCCCAAAAAATAAAAACAATTTTAGATCCATTCAGTCATGATGTTGTTCCATGACAAGAGAGAATTACTTTTGATTTCCCTCGCTACCATTCGTGTTTTTTTAACCCTATTTTGGTATCTTTGAAATTCCGGACTGAGAATTGCATTCTGGGTGTATCATAGAAAATATATTTCTTGATCAATATTTTTTTATTATTATTATCATCCTCAGGCTATGCAGAGAAAAAACGACATATAAAATAGCTGCATTAACGAAAATGTATATACAAAAAATTCATAATACTCTGCATGATTAAATGGTTATACATGCTTGTACCTTCTGCCTAGGATCATCAATATACCTGGGACGATTTAATCCTGTTGTATATCTTGAAAAAATAAAAGTGTGGGAACAACTTCCAAAACTGAAACCTGAGTTCGGGACACCACGGAAGATAATGCAAAGAAAAAAATCAGGTCCCCTTTTGGTCTCCCTGAAAACTGTTTACAATGACGTCTAAACATAGTAAAAAATGCTAGAATTCTTTTATATTGCAATCACTTACTGATTAATGTTTAGACCATGATATGCAAACACAGAATATATGAATAGTTACACGAGATGCAGCTACTGCACAATAGAACCTCATGCTCCTGACAGACGACTATATAGCATAAGTAGCAAGTCCCATTATTTTTATAGTCCAAAGATGGGCAGATCTGACATCTCATATCTACACAGGCTCTGGTTCTCTGACTGCTGCATGGCATCTTCTTCGACAAACCAGATTGTTTGATGAGCTTCCGGGTGTTCCTCCTCAGCAACATGATCCAGAACCAAATCACGTCCCACGGCTGCATGAAAGTCTTCGCAACTTCTAGCAGAAATGTCCTAGTGATTCCCGTCCTTCTTGTATCCTTCTGCAGTTCCTCGCATGTTCAAAATGTTCATGAACCAACTCATGGGCCACCTTTCTTTACTTCCTGGGTAGAGCAGAAGAACCACAGGCGGTTGAATGTGTCCACACCACCTCTTCTGACGATGCAGTGGTGTAGGGGCTTAGCCTTCACACCATCTCCCATAGTGCGGTGGCGAGTCGTGAGAATGACCACAAACGTATTACTTTTCGAACACAAACTTGGTATTACTCTTCGACCAAAAACTTGGTACTTTTCGACCTCAAACTTAGTATTTTTTCGACCTCAAACTTGGTACTACTTTCGACCTCAACTTGGTACTATTTTCGAACACCATCAGCATCGTCCTTTCATGGTGGAAGAAGCTGGCTGTCCCTCCTGGCCGTTCCTCCTTCGGCTCCTTCACCTCGGCAAGGAAGTGAAGTTATGGCTCACCTGCGCATAGGATTCTGAGTCTGAAGAAGAGACAGGCTGGAAAACCCCCTTACGCGCCAGCCTTACTTTGGCCCGAGTAGACA
>NW_020868599.1:268572-273572 GCF_003789085.1 Penaeus vannamei | reverse complement strand
ACCAAGTATTTTATGTATAGAAAACCGTATCCTCTCCCAATCCTTAAAATGATTTTTATTAATAGTGTAGTAAGAAGAAATTATTGCTGTTGGTTTACTGGAAAAATAAGTTTACAGCCTTCTATTGTTCTGTCATCGTAGTACACTGTCTTTCTTCAACCGTCTGTGAGAGTGTAAGATTTTAGAATTAACCGAACAAGTTACTAAAGACGAGATTCCGACATAGGCAGTAACACAACTCAAATTTCTTAGATCGCTTACTTTTCCTTTTAAAAATAGTTCCTTGTCATTCCTCTAACTCTGAAGTAACCCCCTTTGGTTTATTCAGATCTCATTTTTTTCAATAAACTTTTTTATATCAAATCAATCAATGTACCATTTATTCAAAGAAACGGGACGCATATATATATATATATATATATATATATATATATATATATATATATATATATATATATATATATATATATATATATATACTAAGTCAGATATTATATATATATATATATATATATATATATATATATATATATATATATATATAGCTTACAGGACCATAAATAAAACACGGTGAAAAATATTTTCGTTCAATAACCAATGCATTAGTTATTTATCAAAACTTTACTCTTCAAAACATTGCTTTTGTTCGGGGCTGTAACCGCCACTGACAAACCAACATCCTTGGCAGCCTAAAGAGAGGTGGCGCTATGTCGAATTTGGGCGATGGGCTTTTGGGCAAAATGTTTGGCTTGGATATTAAGCCGTGGCTGCTGTTGCATATGCTAAGCTCCTACGTGGCATGAGAAGCCAATGTGCCATATATGTATATATATATATATATATATATATATATATATATATATATATATATATATATATATATATAATATATATATATATATATATATGTATGTATGTATGTATGTATGTATATGTCATAATGAACATACACACACGCACACACACCACATATATATATATATATATATATATATATATATATATATATATAATATATATATATATATATATGTATATATATATATATATATATATATATATATATATATGTATATATATATGTATGTGTGTTTACATATATATAATGTGTATAATATGTATGATATATATATATATATATATATATATATATATATATATATATGTATATATATATATATAATAATATATGTATATACATATATATATATATATATATATATATATATAAATATATATATATAATATATATATATGTATATATGCATATATACACTATATTCGTACTCGCCTAACCCTCAAATCGTGGGCTAGTGAGTCAGTTGGTTATGAAATGTTTAAATTAATTGATAATCTCTGCTTGTCATTTGTTTTGCATATCGGCGTAACTGCGAGTGTTCAGTAGATACGAAGGTCATGTGTAGTTAGTAACAGGCTTATTTCCACATTGTTACCTAATTTAGGTGAATGTGGAGGAGGGGGGGGGGTTGAGAAAGGAAATAAGGTAGATAAAAAAGAATAAAAGAGGAGATGAGAAACACATTGTTACCTAATTTAGGTGAATGATTGAGAAAGAGGAGATAGAGGAATAGAAGGAGATGTAGAGAAAGATTGAAAGATTGGTGTTTTGAAGAAGCCAAAGCAGATTTTTTAAAATGGGAGATTTTAAGGAAAGAGTAAAAAAAGGGTTACTAATTAAATAAGACAGAAAAACAAAAATGGGAGATTTAAGAAAGAGTAAAAAAATTAAATAAATGAAATAACAGACAAAAGATAAGAGAAGGTGATAACAAGAATTGCAAAAACAGGAGCTGGTTTAAATAAACAACAAGTATAACAAAAGAAGAACAATCATACTCATCTATTTATAACTGTCATTGCGTAGTTTATTCACGTTTCGTCACCTACCTAACTCGGAGGCTCCGGTTCCCCCCCCCCTCCCCCCTTCCCCCTCTCCCTCGCCTTCCCCTACCCCCCTCCCTTCCCCCTTTCCCCCCTTCCCTCCCCCCTCTCTTCCCTTCCCCTACCCTTCCCCACTTCTTTCCATCCCCCTCTCTCCTTCTTCCCATACCTCCTCTCTCCTTCTTCCCATACCCCCTCACCACCCTCCCTTCCCCCTACCCCCTACCCTCTCTCCCCCCCTTCCCCTCCCCCTCCTCCACCCTCTTCCCCCTCTTCCTAACCCCCCTTCCCCCACCACCACTTCCCCCCGCCTTCCCTTCCCCTACCCCTATCCCCCCTTCCCCTTCTTCCCCTGCCCCTCTCCCCCACTCTTCCTCCCACCACCTCCCCCCCTTCCCTTACCCCTACTACCCTTCCCAACCCCCTCTACCCCCCACCCCCTCTTCAACGCTCGTGCTATTGCAGGAGAAACCTGTGTATCAGCGCTTAATTTAAATACAAAAAACGTTTTATTATTATCGTTGATTTTTTTTGGCAAATGCCGGATTACTGAACAACGTAGTATAAGCGATAAGGAGAGAAAAAAATATATAAACAGCTCGATAAAAAACAAACCGAGAAATGAATGAAAGAGAGAGAGAAAAAAACAGAAAAAAACGAGAAATAAAAAACGGACAAACAGACACAGGGACGAGAAAAAAAAAAACAGAAAAGAAAAAAAAAAAAAAACAGACAGACAACAAGAAAAAAACATAAACCAAGAAATGAAAGAAAAAAACAGACACAGACAGACAGCAAGACAAAAGAACAGATAAACCTAAAAATGAAAGAAAGAAAGAAAGACACAGAGAGACAGAGAGAGAGAGAACAAGCGAAGCATATTAAGAAGAGCCATTCCTTATTCACTGGCAATGTCCCTGTATGCATAACAGAATGAACCAGCCTCTCCGGTTCTGTCCTGGGATCACCTTCTGTTGCTTAGTTGCTGTTCTTTTGCACAGACAGAGATGCATGTCTGAGTCAAGGGTGATGAGAATTGAAGACAAAAATGCTGTTCTTTGGCAGAGATTCATGAGTTAATGGTGATAATTTTTTTTTTTTCACAGACAGATGCATGAGTCTGAGGCAAAAAAAATTGAAGATAATTTTTCGTAGTTCTGTTGCATAGTTTCTTGGGTCAATGGTGTTAATAATTGAAAAAAAAAAATCTGTTCTTTTGCACAGACAGATATGCATGAGTTTGTGTCAAGGGTGATAAGAGAAGTTTTTTTGTTTTGTTTTTTTATTGCTGTTCTTTTGCAAAGACGCTGATCCATGGTTTTGAGTCAAGAGTATTTTTGTTCTTTTGCACAGACGGATACGCATGAGTCTGAGGAGAGGGTGATAATTGAAGATAACTTTTTGCAGTTCTTTTGCATAGATTCTTGGGTAAATGGTGTTAAGATTTTGTGTGTGTGTGTGTGTGTGTTCTTTTGCACAGACAGAGATGCATGAGTCTGAGGAGAGGGTGATGAGAATTGAAGATAATTTTTTGCAGTTCTTTGGCACAGACAGAGATTCATGGGTTAATGGTGATAATTTTTTTTTTTTTTTTTTTTTTTTTTTTTTTTTTTTTTTGCACAGACAGAGATGCATGAGTCTGAGGCAATAATTTTTTAAGATGATTTTTTGCAGTTCTTTTGTAGAGATCGTTTCTTGGGTCAATGGTGTTAAGAATTGAAGATTTTTTTTCTGTTCTTTTGCACAGACGGAGATGCATGAGTCTGAGGCAATGGTGGTAAGAATTGAAGTAAAAAATGCTGTTCTTTGGCAGAGACAGAAATTAATAAGTCAATGGTGATCTTTTTTTTTTCTTCTTCTTTTTTCTTTTGCAGACATAGATCCATGATTTTGAGTCAAGGTTTTTTTTTTTTAGTTCTTTTGCAGAGACAGGTTCATCATTCTGAGTCGATGATGATAAGAATTGAAGAATATTTTGCAGCTCTTTTCCAGAGACAAATTTCTGATTCTGAGTCAAAGGGGATAAGAATCGCAGAAAGAATTTGTAGTTCTCTTGCAGAGACAGAGAATCATAATTCTGAGTCAAAGGTGATAAGAATCAAAGAAAATACTTACGTTCTCTTGCGGAGACAGACACTCATGATTCTGTCAATGGTGATAAAGAAAAGATCGTTTTTTCTTTCTTTCTTTCTTTCTTTCTTTCTTTCTTTCTTTCTTTCTTTCTTTCTTTCTTTTCTTTCTTTCTTCTTTCTTTCTTTTCTTTCTTTTCTGATCTTTCTTCTCTTTCTTTCTTTCTTTCTTTCCTTTTTCTTTTTTTTTTTTTTTTTTTTGGTTATTTTCCAGAGACAGATTCATTATTCTGAGTCAAAGGTGATAAGAATCGAAGAAAATATATACGTTCTTTTGCAGAAACAGACACTCATGATTCTGTCAATGGTGATAAAGAACTGAAGATATTTTTTTCTTTCTTTTTTTTTTTCTTTTTTTCTTTATTTTATTTTTTTTTTTTTTTGTTATTTTCCAGAGACAGATTCATAATCTGAGTCAAAGGTGAAAAAATCGAAAGAAAATTATACGTTCTTTTGCAGAGAAAGACACTCATGATTTTTAACTTTTTTTTTTTTTTTTTTTTTTTCTTTCTTTCTTTTTTTTTGGTTCATGTGTTTGAGTGTCATTGTGTGTGTGTTGTGTTGGTACTCATTGACAGATTGGTGTCTGTGTGATTGTGTGTGTGTGTGTGTGTGTGTTGTGTGTGCCCGTGTGTGTGTGTGTCGTGTGTGTGTCTGTGTGTGTTGTGGTGGTTGTGTGTTGCGTGTGGCGCGTGTGCGTGTGCGTGTGCGTGTGTGTGGTGTGGCGTGTGCTTGTGTGTGTGTGTGTGTGGTGCTGTGTGTGTTGTGCTGTGTAAGTTTACCACCCTACAGGAGGTGGAACGGGATTCGCAGAAGCCACCCGTTTAAGGAAATCACTTTATTTCAGTGATTTTCTTATTATATAAAAGGGAATGAACTATAATCGAAATATCTTAGCCATCCTTTTGTAGATAGATAGAATAAAAAAGATAAAAAAAATAAGTCAGCAGATAATAAGGATGGAGGATT
>NW_020868599.1:261072-263572 GCF_003789085.1 Penaeus vannamei | reverse complement strand
TTTGTCTTTGTTTTTGTTTATTGCATAGTAGTGGTTTCCAATTATTTGATTATTAACTAATCTCCTCACGGTCATTAACTAATCTCCTCACGGTCTCCAGGTTATTAAAAAGACTTTCTACCCAATAATTGCATTTCATTGGCCAAGTATAGACTGATTCTCCCAATTCATTTAATTTCAGTTATAAAATTTATATGAAGTTGAATAAATAGCAGTTTCAGATAGACGAAAACAATAAAAAAAATGAACAGGTGAAAATTTCAAAAAGTTCAATCATATAAGTTTTATTGACTATATAATTGAGCCTGGAATAAAAAATTTAACTAATGAGCATACTTGACAACTACTGTAATGTACAGGGTATTACACATTAAAAAATTGAAAATATGAATATATACCCAAGTGTTGATATCTATAAATGCTTTCATATCATTTCCCTGCTTTTGTTGGATTAAATTGCAATTTTTTTCTTGAAGTTAAGTTAGTTATTATTTTTGTTATCACTTTTGTTATCATTATCGTTGTTGTTATTTTTTTATTATTGTTATTTTTATTATATCATTTTATTATTATTATTAATTATTATTAATCATTCAATCAATTATTATTAGTATAAGTAGCAATATCACTTATAATAATAGTCATTCTGGTCTTCATTGTTGATGCTATTTTATTTCATTACTTCATTGTCATTAATATAACCGTAATTATCGCAATCACTGCTATTGTTAATATTCATCATCATTACCTCACACGTATGAATAATAAATATGAATAACGGAGTGACCTTGAATTAGCGGCAACAGCAAATGCATACTGTGATCATAGTGTTATTTTTTCGTATCTTTAGTCATAGACAAAGAAGCATATACACGTATGTTTATACGCATATACTTGTACATACACTTACATATGTGGGCATACACACGCGCACACGCAGACACACACACACACACACACACACACACACACACACATATATATATATGTACATATATATATACATATATATAATATATAATGTGTATACACATATGTATATGCATATATAGATAGATATATAAGTAGTAATTATACATATATATACATATATGTATGTTTATATGTATGTGTGTACACACACACACACACACACACACACACACACACACACACACACACACACACACACACACATATATATATATATATATATATATATATATATATATATATATATATATATATATATATACCTATCACACACTACTACACATCATACAGAGTATAAGAGTAATTTCAGTCAGTACAGAAGAAGAAAAAAATGAAAACATAACCACCAGATGAAAATCAGAAATTCGTCCCCCGCCTTTATCCCTCGTGGCCAGCAACTCTTCGTGAAAGCCAAGACGGAGATGCCACGTGGGAAGAGCTACGCAGTTTATTTTGAGGATTTTCAAAATGGCGGCCGTGCCATTTTTCGAGACGGTTCGTTGCTACGGTCGTGGTGGTACATTTCTTTTTTCTCTCTCTCTCTCTCTCTCTCTCTCTCTCTCTCTCTCTCTCGTGTTGCGAAGGAGAGTGAAGGAGATTGGATTTAGCGATGATTTGGAAAGAGAAAAATGATAATCCAGGAAGCGTTTTCTGCAGAGTGGGAACGTAAGGTAAGGTTAGATGACCGAGTGGCCTTGACCGCTAGTTAGGCCTAACCAGCTGTTTACATGTCTGTATATTTCGTGATTTTTCTATTTACTTGTAGGTTTGTTGACCTTTACATGAACTTAGTTTGATATTTCTTCTATTTTGGGTGTTCATATCCTATTTTTGTGTGTTTTTTTTAAGTTAAAGAAAAGAAATATTAAGAAAAAGAAAGGCTTGGCTTGACACATCAAAACCGGTACATAACGGGAATAAAGATCAGGAAAAGAAAGATAAATAGATTAAAAAACAGGAAGTGTGTGAGAACGAGCTAAACACATACAAAGAGATATTTATAATATAAAAGAAAAAGGAAAGGAATGAGAAAAAAGGAGATGGAACAAGGTAAGGAGAAATAAAGATTATAATAAAGAATTCAGTGCAGAGACTAGGTCCATGTCTGTCTTGTTGTTGTTGTTGTTGTTGTTGTTGTTGTTGTTGTTGTTGTTGTTGCTTGCCTTCTGTAACTCCCTCTATGGAATATTTATTGCAATTCTTGTCAACATTACTTGTCAAGACCGGAATTTCTCTTGCGTCTAGTTATTGTATTATTAATGTGTCTTCCTTTCGTATTATTTACGTCCGATTTCCTCTTCTTATTTTTCTTTCTCTGTTTTTATCCAATGCTTGTTATCTCTCATTTTCTTCGTTAAACACTTATTCTTCTCATCCTTCTTCTTCCTATCTGTCATCCTCGTCATTTTAGTCGCTTCTCTCTCTTCGTTATTTTGCAAACACCTCTCTTGTCATTTGTTTATACATACCCCTTGAATACCAAGTCGCACCACCTGTCAGCTCCACCATCTGCCCGTCTCGAGTTACC
>NW_020868599.1:248572-256072 GCF_003789085.1 Penaeus vannamei | reverse complement strand
TAAATAGATAAATAAATGCAGTATATACAGATATATATACAAAGATATAGATAAATAAATATATATACATTAACACATATCATCCATCTATCTATATAACCACATATACATATATAAAAGAGCATATAGTTCTGTGACTGCGTGCAAGCGAATTACTACGAAAAACCTTCGTTAGACCATGTGGCTGCTTATCAAAATTCAGTCTTTATCCATTGCAGTCACGAAATCTTTCAACGGACTGCACACTCGGTTCTGCACTCCATTTAAAAGGCATCGACATGAAAGTGAATAACTGGGTGAAGGCAACCAAGCGGAAAAGTGCGTGGAGGAACTTACAAGCACGAGCTTAAGCGGATCCGTTCCATAGAGAGACAGGTTGTAAATAAAGGAAATGGGTAAAAAAGGAAAGTATATTTTTTTTATTATCAATATTCTTTGGGTGATGGCTGTTTCATCTTCATTGTCTGTCGCAGGTTTGCAAATATTGTTTTTATCGTTCTTGTTGTTATTAACATTAATATTATCATTGTCATTATTATTGTTATAATCATTTGTCATTAACATTATTATTGTATTATCATTCTTGTTGTCATTAATATTATCATTGTCATTATTATTGTTATCATCATTCTTGTTGTTATTAACATTAACATTATCATTGTCATTATTATTGTTATTATCATTCTTATTATCATTAACCTTAACATTATCATTGTTATTATTATTGTTATTATCATTGTTATTATTATTGTTATTATCATTTTATTATCATTAACCTTAACATTATCATTGTTATTATTATTATTATCATTCTTATCATGAACATTATAATTATCATTATTGTTATTATCATTCTTATTATTACCCTTATCATTATCATTATTATTGTTATTATCATTCTTATCGTTAACATTAACATTTATCATGATCATTATTATTGTTATCATCATTATTATTGTTGTTATTATTATTGTCGTTATCTTTATCATTAGTAGTAGTAGTATTGTTATCATTATCATTATTATCATTATTATCATTATTATCATTATTATCATTATTATCATTATTATCATTATTATCATTATTATATCATTATTATCATTATTATCATATTATCATTATATCATTATTATCATTATTCATTATCATTATATCATTATCATTATTATTATCATTATTATCATTATTATCATTATATCATTATATCATCCATTATCATTATATCATTATTATCATTATTATCATTATCATTATTATCATCATTATCATTATCATTATTATCATTATTATCATTATTATCATTATTATCATTATTATCATTATTATCATCATTATCATTATTATCATTATTATCATTATATCATTATTATCATTATTATTATCATTATTATCATTATTATCATTATTATTATTATTATCATTATTATCATTATTATCATTATTATCATTATTATCATTATTATCATTATCATCATTATTATCATTATTATCATTATTATCATTATCATTATCATTATTATCATTATTTATCATTATTATCATTATTATCATTATTTCATTATTATTATCATTTATCATTATTATCATTATTATCATTATTATCATTATTATCATTATTATCATCATTATCATCATCAGCGAATTCCCATCGGCCTCCATGAACTAAGGGACATGGATCCGCCATTGGGTCACGTCCTCAGCTCCAAGGTCAGATAAGTTCGTCTTGTACTTTGTCAACAAGGTACCTGAGGGGATGGTTCAAGGTCACTGGACTTATTTATCTATTTTTTTTTTTTTAGAAGAAGAAGAGGAGGTAGAGGAGAAGAGAGAGATGGGGGGGGGGAGGGAGAGGGGGGGGGGGAGGGAGAGGGGAGGGAGGAAGGGAGGAGAGAGAGAAGGGGGAGGGAGGGAGGGAGAGAGAGAGAGAGAGAGAGAGAGAGAGAGAGAGAGAGAGAGAGAGAGAGAGAAGAGAGATAAAGAGAGAGAGAGATAGAAAGAGAGAGAAATAGATAATGAGAGAGAGAGAGAGAGATTTGTTTATGATGCTTTTGATCTATTTTATTTTATTTTATTTTTATTTACTTTTTTACATACGAAGAGAACAAAAAAATTAGCAAAGACGTAAATAACATGCCCACCATACCCAAGCCGAAGGCCTCGCTTCTCCCTACTCTTCTCTGATTGGTCAAACCGGGGGTGTGACCATGGGCATGCAACAGCCAATCAGGTCACGCCGTTGCAATGACGAAAGCGGCGTCATGAGGAGCCACGCAGCCCCCTGATTGGCTGTCCGAGGGGGAGTAGCCTGACCCTCGCCAAGGGGTTAAGCCTCGATTTGGGAACCGTTCGCGGGACACACTCCAGCCCCACGCCCTCGGCAGCGGAAGGAGAGCGCCGCCCCTGGAACACCGCAGTCTCCGTTTAAAGAAAAAGAAAAAAAGAGAGAAAAATAGCTTTTGCCGCCCCTGGAACACCGAAGTCTCCGTTTAAAGAAGAAAGAAAGAGAGAAAAATTGCTTTTGCGAAACCCTATGTCGGCGCGCGGAGTTCGGTAGCGTCAGAAGGGTTACACAGAGGCGGTTTCTCCTGCACGAGGCGCTGAAGGATACCGAAGGAGGGAGAAGAGGAGAAGGGAACTTAAAGGAAGGAGAAAGGGGAAATAGAGAACCGTCGAGATGAAGCTGAAGAACAGTCACTCCCACGGGGTCATCGTCGCCATTCTGCAGGTCATCTTCTTCGTCCTCTTCATCATCTTTGCCAAGTAAGTTGCAGTCTGTTTTTTATGCTAAAATCATAAAATTCAGCGAGAGATGAGGTTTTCGAGCGGTTTTTCGAGATTGTGTAAATGGTTGCAGTAAATACTATATATACAATATTATATTATATATATATATATTATATATATATATATATATGTATGTAATAATGTGATAATACACACAAACACACACATATATATATATATATATGTATGTACACACACAACACTATATATATATATATATATATATATATATATATATATATTATATATATATATGTATGTATTGTATATATTATATATTATATATATATATATATATATATATATATATATATATATATGTATATATATTTATTTATAAATCATATTATTATATGTATAATTATATGTATATATATATATATATATATTTGTTAGAGAATAGAGCCCAATATCGTTTATTAATAGACTTTGTTATGATATTCAAAGCAAAAGGAAAACTATGTAAGGTTTTAGGAACTCGTAAGAAAATTGTATAAGAAATGTTTTATAATGCAACTTCATTATTATTTCTTACAGAATTTAACTCGGAGTATCGCTTTTTCTCCTTCTTTCTTGTTGTCTTTGCTTCATTATTGCGTTTGTCTCTCTTTTCTTCGTTCTTATATTTGATTGGCTTGTTTTTGTATTTCGGATAAACATATTATAAACATGCATGCTATGCGTGTGTATGTAGCATATATATATATATATATGTATTATATATTATATATATATAATATAATATATATGTATATATGCATATATATGTGTATATATATACATATATGTATATATACACACAAATCTTTATATATATTTATCTATACATGCATATCTATTTATCTATTTATTTATCTATATATATATATATATATATATATATATATATATATATATATATATATATATATATATATATATAATATATATATATAGCTATATATATACATATATATATATATATGTATGTATGTATGTATATGCATATATGCATATTCATTTATATGTATGTGTGTGTAAGAGACAGACAGACAGACAGGCAGAAAGAAAGACAGACAGAGAGAGAGAGGGGGGGGGGAGGGAGAGAGAGAGACAAAGAGGGCAAGTGAGACAGAGAAACAGACAGAGACAGACAGAGAGTAGAGTATAGAATAACGACAAGACCCTCCAAATATAAATAATCTACTCCCCCCCAAAAAAAAAACTCATTAAATACTAAAAAAAAGAAGGAAAAAAAGACGACCAGGAAACCGATAGCCTCCTGTGATACCTTCATCACACCCTTGTTTATTTATGTATCTCTTTCGCCCTGCTTGCAATACCAAAGCAAAAGTGAAGACTTTATTTATGCATCTGTGCTTTAAAGTGTAAGGTATGTGAGGCTGGTTCTCGCTGCGTGTATCACATGGAAGAATAGATAAGAAATGGGATATTGTATCTAGAAAATAGATTATTGGAATTTTGATCACAGAATGGATAAATAGATGGATTGAATAGATAAGAAATGATGTATATATCACCGAATAGATGAAATAGATGGATGAATAGATAAGAAATGAGGTATATTTTTGTATCACCGAATAGATGAAATAGATGGATGAATAGATAAGAAACGATGTATATTTGTGTATCACCGAATAGATGAAATAGATAGATGAATATAGAAGAAATGATGTATATTTTTGTTTCACCGAATAGATGAAATAGATGAAAAGATAGATGAATAGATATGAAATGATGTATATTTTGTATCACCGAATAGATGAAATAGATGAATAGATAAGAAATGTATATTTTTGTATCACCGAATAGATGAAAGAGATGAATAGATAAGAAATTGGGTATATTTTTGTATCACCAAATAGATAAAATAGATGGATGAATATAGAAGAAATGATGTATATTTTTGTATCACCAAATAGATGAAATCAAAATGCATAGATACGATAAAATAGATGGATGAGAAATGATGTATATTTTTGTATCACCGAATAGATGAAATAGATAGATGGAAGAATAGATAAGAAATGAGGTATATTTTTGTATGACCGAATAGATGAAATAGATAAAATAGATGGAAGAATAGATAAGAAATGAGGTATATTTTTGTATCACCGAATAGATGAAATAGATAAAATAGATGAATAGATAAGAAATGATGTAAATTTTTGTATCACCGAATAGATGAAATAGATAGATGAATAGATAAGAAATGAGGTATATTTCTGTATCACCGAATAGATGAAAGAGATGAATAGATAAGAAATATATTTTTGTATCGATGAGATGATGATAGATAAGAAATAGTATCACGAATAGATGAAATAGATGAAATAGATAGATGATATAGACGTATATTTTGTATCACCGAATAGATGAAATAGATGAAATAGATAGATGAATATAGAAGAAATGATGTATACTTGCAAAGACGTGTGTAACGTTGCATGGGCGGGTAATTTGATATACTCGTCAGACTAGTTAATATATCGTCTACCTCGTCCTCTCTCTCCCCTCTTTCTTCCTTCTCCTCCCCTCCCCATCCTCCTCCCGACCCTCCTTCCTTCCCTTCCTATCCTTTCCATTCCCTTTGTTGTTTTTTTTTCTATCGACACCTCTTCACTTTTTTCTCTCTCCTTTTATTCCTCTCTCCCTTCTTTTTTTTGCCTTGCGATCTCCTTTCTCTTTCTTCCCTCCTCCTCTTTTCTCCCTTTCCTCCTTTTCCTTTTCCTTCTCTTCCCCTTCCTTCCCCCATCCTCTCCCCTCCTTTTCCTTTTCCTCCCCTTTTCCCTTTCCTCTTTCCTTTTCTTACTCTTTCCCTTCCTTCCCCATCCTCTCTCCTCCCTTCCTTTTTCCTACTGACCCTTCCTTCCTCTCTCCTCCTTTTCCTTTTCCTCCTCTTCCCCTTCCTTCCCCCATCCTCTCCCCTCCTTCCTTCCCTTCCCCTTCCCCTTCCCCTCCCCCTTCCCTCCCCTTCCCCTTCCCCCTCCCCCCCCCCTTCCCCTTCCCCTTCCCCTTCCCCTTCCCTTCCCCTTCCCTAGTTCTCCCAACCCAACCCGCAGACCCTTGTTCACTATAGGATGGGAGATAAAGTAGCTTCGCTTATGTAAGAAGTCGTTCCATACAAGGTCTGGTTGCTTCTCCGTCTGGTCTCTCTCTCTCTCTTTCTCTTTCTTTCTCTTTCTCTTTCTCTCTCTTTTCTCTTCTCCTCTCTTTCTTTCTCTTTTCTTTCTCTTTCTCTTTCTCTCTTTCCTCTCTTTCTCTTTCTCTTTCTTCTTCTTTCTTTCTCTTTCTTCTTTCTCTCTCTCTCTCTCTCTCTCTCTTCCTCTCTCTCTCTCTCTCTCTCTTCTCTCTCTCTCTTTCTCAGATATCATAGTGGTTGGAGCTCTTGTATTGACACTGTTTATTAATTACGCCACAGTTTTATAGGCCTGTCAAGTGACCGCCAATGACTTTGTTTATTAAATACGTCACAGATTGTTAGGTCTGTCAAGTGACCGGCAATAATTTTGTTTATTAATTGCGCCACATTTTGATAGGCCTGTCAAGTGACCGGCAATTACTATATTAATTACGCCACAGATTGTTAGGTCTGTCAAGTGACCGGCAAGTTAAAAACAAGTGGTAATACTGCAGTGAAGGTTTTTGGCTGTTGTAAGATGGTGGCAATGCTGGAAAACATAGAGGGTGGTACTTCGTTGGGATTTTGGTGTATGCGTGGTTATGCGGTATGACTTTCTCCTTAATTCTTTTTTTCCTTATTCTCTTTTTCTTTTCTTTCTTCTTCTTTTTTCTTCCTCTCCTCCTCTCCGTTCTCTCTTCGTTCCTCTATTCCCTTCATTTTTTTTTCTCTTCTCTCTTCCCTCGCCATCACCTTCTCTTCCTCTTCCGTAGCCCTGGTTCTCTCTTCGTTCCTCTATTCCTCTTCATTTTTTTCTTCTTTTTCTTTTCTTTTTTTCTTCCTCTCTTCCCTCGCCGTCACCTTCTCTTCCTCTTCCTTTGCCCTGGTTCTCTCTTCGTCTCTCTATTCCTCTTCATTTCTTTTTCTTCTTCTTATGATCATTACTTCATTTGATTCATCTTCCCCCGCTGTCTCCCTTCTTCTTTCCTCGTGCCTCCTATTCCCCCTTCTTCTTTTTGTTCTTCTACTAATTATCTCAATTTTCATTTTTCTTTTTTCCTACTCCTATGGCTCTTCCTTTCTTCTCTTAATTTTTCACTCCTCTCCTTACTTCTTCTCCTCCTTCTCCTACTTCGTCTTCTTCTCTTCTTCTCTTCTTCTTCTTCTTCTTCTTTCCTTTTTTCTTCTTCCTCCTCCTCTTTTTTCTCCACCTCGTCCTTCTATCTCCTCCTCTCCCCCCTCCTCCTGCTTCTTCTTCTTCTTCTCCTCTTTCTTCTTCTTCCTTCTTCTCTTCTCCTCCTCTCCTAACCTCGTCCTCCTCCCTCCCTCTTCCTCCCCTCCTCCTCCTTGCCCTCCTCCCCTCCTCCTATTCTGCCCTCCTCCTCCTCCCTCCTCCTCCTTGCCCTTTCCTTTAAAACACACACACCCTCCACACATCTCCTTGAGCCATTTTTAAAATCCCCGGCGATGCTCTTAAATCTTTTATTTTCCTTTTCTCCTCTTTGGTGGAAGAAGATGATAACCCACTTTGGCCCGTCTCGACGATGAAGCTAAACTCGGCCTTACTGTCTCACTTACGAGGCGGCTTTTGGTCG
>NW_020868599.1:213572-243572 GCF_003789085.1 Penaeus vannamei | reverse complement strand
TGTGTGTGTATGTGTGTGCGCGCATATATATGATACACACACACACACGCACACACACACACACCACACACACACACACACACACACACACACACACACACACACACACACACACACACACACACACACACACACACACACACACGCACACACACATATGTATACATACATATACATGCAGAACAAAATATGTGTGTGTGTACGCGCGTTCTCTTCGCTGTCATTGTTATTACATAAACAATAATTTACATAAACAATAATTTGAACATTTTACGAATGGCTCACTGAGGGATTTTGAGCAATTCCTTTAGCCATTGGACCATTTTGTATCGTTGCTTATTTTACTTAATTTCACTGGAGATTCGCTTTTTTCAAATTGATTCGGATGTTTTGTTAACTTGTGCTTATACACTGTTGTTGATTTTGTGTCTATCTACTGTCTTTTCTTTCATTTTTCCTTATTTATTTTCTCGCCTTTCTCTTCTTTCTTCTCTCCTTCCTCCTCTCCTCTCTCTTTCTCTTTCTCCTCATTCTTCTTTACTTTCTTTCTCTCCCTCTCCCCCATCTCCCTCTCTCCTCCCCTCTCCATCCTCCCCCATCCCCCCTCTCTCTCTCCCTCTCTCCTCCTCCCTTGCTCTCTCTCACACCCACTCCCTCTCCTTCCTTCTTGTCCCTCTCTCCATTATCCCTCTTTCGCCATTATTAATTGCAATTTCCTCTTCCACAGATACCACCCAGATGCCGACGCTCGCCAGAATCCTCTCACCAACGGAACGAAATTGGAGATTAGCCTGTCCAAGTAAGAGAGAGAGAGAGAGAGAGAGAGAGAGAGAGAGAGAGAGAGAGAGAGAGAGAGAGAGAGAGAGAGAGAGAGAGAGAGGAGAGAGAAGAGAGAGAGAGAGAGAGAGAGAGAGAGAGAGAGAGAGAGGAGAGAGAGAGGAGAGAGAGAGAGAGAGGAAGAGAGAGTAGAGAGAGAGATGAGAGAAGGGGAGAGACAGAGATATATAGAGAGAGACAGAAAGAAAGGGAGAGAGAGAGAGAGAAGGGGGGAGACAGAGAGAGAAAGAGAGAAAGAAAGAGAGAGGGGAGAGAGAGAGTGAGAGATTAAGAGAGAGAAGAGAGCGAGAGAGACAGAGAAAAATCTATTCAAAAAGCGCAGAGAGAGAGCGAAATAGAAAGAAGAAAAAAAGGAAGGAGAGCCATCAGAAACGCGACCACCCGAAGGACACCAGACGGCGAAACATCAACAAAACCCTTTTCCTTTATACGCAGCCGCGAGCAACGATCACTTAATGTCCGCTTGGGAACCCAAAGACTCTGCCCTGTGCGGCAAATTAAAAAGAGGAAGGTGATCTTGTTGCCGTTAATAGCGTATCAGGTCGGCGCGGTTTCGACACAAAGACTGCCTTTTCATTGCATCTCTCTGTTGATAAGTTATTCGGGAAAGAACGTAGTAATTATCCTATTATCCTCCAAGCCGCCATTTTCAAGGGTGAATTTTCTTACACAAACTTGAGAGATAGCGGAAGGAGCGAGTTTTAAGAGTGTTGAGGGAATTCTCTCATGCGAAATAAATATACCTTGTGAGTGCATTTTTTTCATCCGTGTGTTAATCATCTTCGAGTAAAAAGAAGAAAAAAACAAAGATTGTGATTGTTTTCAAGAAGACGAGAAGGCACAGGCTCAGTTATATGTAGAAAATATAGAAAAAAGTACGAATATTAATTTTCCATCCAGATTATAACAAAAGTCCCCTGTAAACAAAAAATGTGGCAACACTGCTCATCAAAGGATCCCAAGCATCCACGGTAATTACGAAAGGAGGATGGCGCCCTGTGAGAAGGTACTATATTCTGGGCGCAAGGGAAGACGAGGCCGCGGTTTCAAGGAATGAACTGGCTGTTGTTCGGATAAACTCTTTTTTTTTTCTTCGCTCTTACACAGCTGTTCGTTAAGCATAGCACAATGGACCGTTATTGTCGCGATATCCTACCTTGGTTTGAATTATGCGTTTTATTTTGTATTCCGTTTTCGTTTGTCTTTTGTTTGTTTGTTTTTGTTTTTTGTTTTTTTCGTAAAGTCGCTTCATATTTAGTTCCAATCTCTATATCAATGTTTTTTTCAACCTTCCTTCAGTACGTTCTCGAACCCTACACAAATACCGCCAAAACAGTATCCCATCCTCTCACTTATAGCTTACCGGTCGGAATCGAATCCCATTTCGTTCCATAACCAAGTTTTGGATCCCACTATTTGTCTCCGGCATCCGACCGATTCGAGGTTGAGTCACAGATAACACCCGTCTCATATCTGGGGCCTCTTCCGTCCGGTTTAACCTTTATTGTACGAAGAAAGGTGGAGAAGTCTTATTCGAGCGCCGAGGAATCTGTGATGGAATGCACTTAAAAGATTTATTAAGCCGTAGGACCGATGTTTAGGATCATATAATACCCTCCCTCCCCTCCTTCCCCTCCCTCTCTCTCCTCCTCCTTCCCTCCCTCCCTCCTCCTCCTCCCTCCTCTCCCTCCTTCCCTCCCTCCTTCTCTCCTTCCCCCTTCCCTCCCTCTCTCCTCCCTCCCTCCTCCTTCCCTCCCTCCCTCTCCCCTCCCTCCCTCCTCCCTCCTCCTCCCTCCTCCCTCCTTCCCTCCTCCCTCCCCTCCTTCCTCCTTCCCTCCCTCCCCCCTCCCTCCTCTCCTTTTGGGGTATCGGCTCCTAATTTGTGGTCTGTATATTGGCTTATTTTTCTTGTGTTCTTTCTTCTTTTTAGAATTTTATTTGGACTAATTCATATATCATTCATATATATAAATGCAGTGATAATAAAGAAATAATAAAATGTATATAGAAAGGAAAAGAGGATGTTGACATTATTTCATTACTGTCTGACTGTGTGTCATTGTTTACATGTCTAGATCACGTGATAGAAGAGTCTGTAGGTGACATACTCAAGGTCAGTCTTTCCTTTTATGGGAACCCGTGATACATTAGATTAACCTTGTATTTTTGTTCTATTTTGATCTATGAAACATTCCGTACATACTCCCAGCAAGATATTTGATCTTTGGCTATTTAATTTACTTCTTGCTTTGAGACTAAAGAGATGAGGGAGTAACTGATATCAAAGACTTATCCACTTTAAACACTTCAAGTCGTGTGACCTGTTAAATGCAACGTGAGGTGGAATTGCAAAACTCGCAGCGAACTAATGAGATTCGAAACCTTTTTTTTTCGAGCGGGAAAACAAACGAAACCAAAATGGCGGCGCGGTGAGGTTAGGCTCGAGTACCATAATACCCCCATAGTTGTATAGGACACCCGCATGCTATACATTAGGATCTACTAAAGGATTTTTTAAACATTTTCACGTCAGTCATGATATTAAAGCGCACTTCATTTTCATTTCGTGTCCTGTCTTTTAGTGGAATTTCGTGTCTTATTGGCGTCCCGGATGCAAGTCTAGCCACTCATGATGATTTTAAGATAGGAAAAAACAAGAAATAAAGCTTTCAGATAAGCAAATATCACAGAATACATTATAGTCTTGATGTGATTTTGATAATTATTAACCGTTCTTTCTTGTAAAACTGATATATTCACGTCGGAGTAAACAAAAAAACAAAAAACAAAAAAAAAACAAGAGCAACGCCATGCGCACCCCATGACCCGCCAAAAGTACAAAATCTCACAATGGAATCCGATCCCATAAAAGCGATTCATATAGGAATGTTATTACACGCAACCCTCATGTGTCACTTACATATGGCAGTGTATCACAAGTGTCGATTCTGATGATGACAGATGACAGTCATTCTATTTGATTTTTGAGTTTTATGGCCACCCGCGGAGTCCTTGTCCGGGTACTGTATTCTGGTAACAGTAATATGCTTTTTTTTCTTTCTTTTTCTTTTCTTTTTTCTTATCTTCTTTTCCTTTTTTCTTTTCTTTTTTTCTTTTCTTCTTTTCTTTTCTTTTTTTCTTTTCTTTTTTCTATCCTTTTCTTTTCTTTCTTTTCTTTTCTTTTCTTCTCTGACAACGATGAAATAATAGTATTGTCAATATATATATATATATATATATATATTATATATATTATATATATTTATTATATATATATATACATATACATATATATATATATATATATATATATATATATATATATATATATATATATATATATATACATAATATACATATACATATACATATATATATATATATATATATATATATATATATATATATATATATATATATATATATATATATATAAGGGGAGTACTCCCCTGCGCCAGACTCAACAAGATAACCTAAGGCGCCTCTGTCTGCTTGGATCCGTTTGTGTCAATTTTACGAAATAACGAAATGTTGCTTAATCCGAAAAACGCTTCGCTCTGGCAGAAGGAATGAGAAATGGAGAATATTACGCTGATCGGATCAGTGAGACAGAGAGAGAGAGAGAGAGAGTGTGTGTGTGTGTGTGTGTGTGTGTGTGTGTGTGTGTGTGTGTGTGTGTGTGTGTTGTGTGTGTGTGTGTGTGTTAATGCATATATAAACATATACGTATATATATATGTATATATATATATATATATATATATATATATATATATTATATATATATATATATAATGTATGTATGTGTATATATATATACATACATATACATAACCACACATACATATACATATATAGATATGTGTGTTTTCACTATTTTTTTCCTCATTGTTGTTTTCCCTTCCTGACTTCCTGACTTGGAATATCAAAATCAGCGAATTCTCTCCCGCAAACGACGTGAACTAACTGCCCATTGTCTCTCCTTGTTCAGGTACCACTCCAATGTCAACGCTTCACACGAGACAAATTGGTCTCATAGCAAGCTTTATCCGAGTAAGTGATTTTGTTTTTGTTTTTTTGTTTGTTTGTTTTTCGTTGATTAAGTCGTTACTTTTTCTTTTTCTTTCGTTTTCTTTTTCTTTTCTTTCTTTCGTTGTCTTTCTATCTTGTTCTCTTCGTTCTCTTTCTCTCTCGTTCTCTCTCTCTCTCTCTCTCTCTCTCTCTCTCTCTCTCTCTCTCTCTCTCTCTCTCTCTCTCTCTCTCTCTCTCTCTCATTCATGTTTTCTCTCTTATTCTCTTCTCTTTTGTTTTTTGTTTTTTTTTCGTAAATATTTTCATTGTAAGTCTTTTCTTGTTGTTATTTCTTCACTTTTGTTTGTATTTTCTACTATGTTGATTTTCTTTATAGAGATAGGAGGGAGAGGAGAGAGAGAGGGGAGGAAAGAAGGAGGGAGAGGGGGGGAGGAGGGGCGAAAGAGGGAGAAAGGGGGAGGAAAGAGAGAGAGAGAGAGTAAGACAGACAGAGAAAGAGAGAGGAAAAGAGAAAGAGAGATAGCGCATAAGACAGAGAGAGAGAGAGAGAGGGAGAGAGGATAAAAAGGGAGAAAGGAAGATATTAAAAATGAGAGAATTCACTTTCCACAATGTCGAAAAAAATATATATTATTCAAGTATAAAGGAGATTAGGAGAAATAAGATAATGTCTGCGTTTTATAAAAGAAATATATGTCAGAACGGCGAAAAAGTGAGACATACATCTTACTGACGCTGACCTTGGCTTCCTAAAATAGAAACTGAAAAATGTGTTCGTTTTATCAATACCGAATTCTCACGTATCCTATTTTTAAACATGCTATTTTTATATGTGTAACTAGCTTTTGATTTTCTTTGGTCTATTACGTTATGAAAGACCTGAAAAAGATACACGTTAACCTCAAAAAAATGTTAACAATAATAACTGCAACGAACCATCGACTTGGGTTATCTACGTCCCGGATGTATATAGAGCAATGTAACGTATTCTTGCAAAGTATCAAATATGATTTTAACTTCTTTTCCCTTAAAACATTGATTTATAGAATATAAAAATAGCGTCCCTCTTAGTTACGCAATGGTTTTCGTAAATTCGTATAGCGTTCCTTACACAAGTTTTGAGATTTTGTTTAAATGTTTTTTGTTTGCTTATAACCGGATCAAACTGAAGGGACCGTTAGGCTAAACTCCTGTTGTATTTCATAATGATAACAGGTATGATAATGCTGATAGTAATGATAGCGGTAACAATGATAATAGTGATGATGATATAATGATAATGATAATTGGTTCCTTAACGTTCGTTAGAAATGTTTTGAGTTTTTTTTAACGTGTTCTTTGTTTGATTATAACCGGATCAAACAGAAGGGATCGTTAGGTTAAACTCCTGTTGTATCTCATGATGATAACAGGTATGATAATGCTGATAGTAATAAAAACGGTGACAATGATAATGATAATGGATAATGATAAATTATGATAATAATAATTAACTTACGCGTACATACATACGGTAGAGTCCATTGTCAAGTTAAAAAATAAAAACAATTATCATTATCATTATCAATATCATCATCCCTCTTTTTCCTTCTTGCATGCTTCGTTTTGTGCAACAGAAGCAGATGTTCATCAAAACCGTTGATATAATATATATATTATATATATATATATATATATATATTGTATATATTATTATGTGTGGTGTGTGTGTGTGTGTGGTGTGGTGTGTGTATATATAATATATATATATATATATATATATATATATATGTGGTGTGAGATAGAGAGAGAGAGAGAGAGAGAGAGAGAGAGAGAGAGAAAATGCACGTTTATACATTTGTTTCTTTTTTTCTTCTCGTCCTTCGCTTTTGCATTTCCTCCGTATTCCCCATTCATTCTTTATCTTCTTTCTGTCCTTCTTCTCTTCCTTCTCGTTTCTTCATTATCTCCTTATTCTTCATCTTGTTTTCTTTCTTTCGTCTTCATTATTCCCCTTCTTTATTTCTCTTTCTTTCGCTTTTTGTCCTTCCGTTTCTTCTTTCTCTTTATTTTTATCTTTCTCCTTTTTTTCGTATCATTCTTCTTCTTCTCTATCCGGTTTCTCTTATTTTCAGTGTTTACGGTGAAAAGTGACAAATATTTATCTCGTGTTTACCTTCGTTTTGTGTGTGAAAGGGAATCGAAAATGTTTTTTTTTTTTTTTTTTTTATCTTTGTCTTTCTGTTTTTTGTTTTTTTTTGTGTTTATATACTTCTTAGTTACGTTGTTTTTTGTGATTCTTTTAGAACTATTTACCAGTTAATTATAAAAGTATTTAGTTCTTAATTCAAAATATCATAATTGATGGTTATTCATAATGTACAGGTATATACATATATATATATATATGTGTGTGTGTGTGTGTGTGTGTGTGTGTGTGTGTGTGTGTGTGTGTGTGTGTGTGTGTGTTGTGTGTATCTTATATATATATTTAGATGTATATTTTTTTTCTCCAGGAAAAAGTTTTATGGTTCAGAATTTTGTTGGTTATAATTGTCGATTATAAAATAATTATAAAATACAGCAGCTGAACATTTCCGCCTGGGATCGAACCGGGGACCTTGTTCATGGAATTGGCATCATAAATTGTCGGTTATTCATATAAAATATAATATGATGTATAACCGCCCGGGATCGAACCGGGGACCTCGCGCGTGAGAAGCGAACGTGATAACCACTACACTACGGAAATGCTTGTTAACATAATGATACAATTTGTTCATTTTCTTGTAATTAGACTAGTTATTTGAGTCTATGATTTTAAGGGTATATATTTTTTTTCTTTCTTTATCTTCCTCTTTCATCATCCTATTTATCCTTTTAAATATTAATTTTGTCGCTATCATTAATATCATACCTGATATCATTAGTATCATTATCATTATCAATATCATTGTCCCTATCATAGCAGTATCATTATCACTCTCTGATCAGGTCTCGTGTGTGGGAATGTGGCTTAGCATCTTTTTCCTTCTTGCGGAACCAGACAGATTGCATGCTTCGTTTTGTGCAACAGAAGCAGATGTTTATCAAAATCAGCTGATACTGTTTTCGTGAATATGTACACATGCGTACGTACATACATGCATAGATACATTCATGTGATAAGATGTGTGTGTTGTGGAGGGGTTGAGAGAGGAGAGAGAGGAGAGAGGAGAGAGAGGGAGGGAGGAAGGAAGGAAGGAAGGAAGGATTCTTTATCTTTCTTCTCTTCTCTTCCTTCTGCTATGAGTTCTCCTCGTTCTCGTCTCTGTCTTTATCTCATTCTTCATCTCCTTTTCTCTTTTTCTTTTGTCTCTTCCTTTTGTTTTTCATTTTCTTCTCTTTTTCCCGTTCATGCTTCATCTCCGTCTTGTTAATATTCAATTTTTACCTTTTTTATCTCTCGTTTTTATCCTTCCGTTTTCTTATTTCTCCTTTTCTTTTTTTGCTTATTCTTTCGCTTTTATCTTTCCGTTTCCTTCTCTCTGTTTTCCATTCCGTTTTTCCTATTCTTTCGCTTTTTATCCTTCCGTTTCCTTCTTTCTCTCCTCTTTCTCATCTTTCTCCTCTATTCTCTCTCTCACTTCTCTTATTTAGGTTTAGTTTATTATTTGATTTATCTAATTTATTTAATTCATTCAGTGTATAGGCTGAAAAACATATTTTCTCGTGTTTCGGTTTCTGCGTGGAAGGAACTCGAGTATATATTTACATATATCTTT
The DNA here is from genome assembly GCF_003789085.1 of Penaeus vannamei. NCBI lineage: Eukaryota > Metazoa > Arthropoda > Malacostraca > Decapoda > Penaeidae > Penaeus > Penaeus vannamei. The sequence continues at coordinate 234,960 of NW_020868599.1, read as the reverse complement.
TTGTCCACGTTTTTGTTATTTCATGTTTTATGTTTTTTTTCTTTTTTTTTCTTTTTTTTTTCAACCACGTGTTTTTGAGATTAGTTTAGAACTGTTTGTCTCCTAATCAAAATGTTTACATAGCCTCTCAAGTCAGACCTGCACTCCCTTCCATAAATACAAATGTTTTATATATATATATATATATATATATATATATATATATATATATATATGTGTGTGTGTGTGTGTATATGTGTGTATATATATATATATGTGTGTGTGTGTGTGTGTGTGTGTGTGTGTGGTGTGTGGTGTGTGTGTTGTGTGTGTGTATTTTTCTTTAGAAAAAATGTATGTTTCAGAATTGTGTTGGTTATAATTGCCGATTATTCATAACACCGAAGAGCTGTGTTTGCGCCCGGGATCGAACCGGGGACCTTGCGCGTGTGAAGCGAACGTGATAACCACTACACCACGGAAACGATTATTAATTGATTATATATATTGTTGCTAAAAGAAAAAAAAACAAACACGAGAAGTAAATATCCCATGATTCCTTTTATTAACGAAATCTTGATAACCAAAAAAAATTATTTAATTCATTTAGGGTTTAGGCTGAAAAATATGTTTTCTAGTGTTTCGGTTTCTGCGTGGAAGGAACTCGAAGAAGTATTTACAAACATCTTTTTCGTCCATGTTTTTGTTATTTAATGTTTTATGCTTTTGTTGTTGTTTTCAACCACTTGTGTTTTTTATATTAGTTTAGAACTATTTGTCTCCTAATCATAATGTTTACATGGCCTCTCAAGTCAGACCTATGTATGTATGTGTGTATGTAAGTATATGTATATACATTTTTCTCTAGAAAAAGCATGTTTCAGAATTTTGTTGGTTATTCATAGAAACTAGAATCATAATTGTCGGTTATTCATAAAAAAAAAAGCAGACCTGTATTGTTAAGATAAAGATATAATTTATTCTTATTGTTGTAATTAGACTAGTTATTTGTCATTTTTATTATTTTATGGGTATTTTTTTTTTTCCTTTTCTTCTTCTTTCCCTTTTTCTTTATCGTTCTTTTTTATCTTTCTCGTTTTCTTTTTCATATGATTTCCGAAATATATATAACTACATAAAATAACATATAATTCCGAAATAAATATTATACACAAAAACATACAATTCCGAAATACATATAATCATTCATAAGACCATATAACGAATTACATATAATTACATATGATAACATATAATTTCCAAATATCATTATACACAAAAAACATATAACTCTAAAATACATATACTCACCTATAAGACCATACAACTCCGATATAAAAAACCTTACATACAAAAACACACAACGAAAGACATACAAACACCCACAAGCCCATACAACTCTATCTAACCATCTACAAGACCATACAACTCCGAAATAAACAACACTACACGCAAAAAACACACAACGAATTACATACAATCACCCACAATCCCATACAACCCTATCTAACCATCTACAAGACCATACAACTCCGAAATAAACAACACTTTACAACAAGTCTACAAGACCATACAAAATACAAACACCCACAATCCCATACAACTCTATCTAACCATCTACAAGCCCATACAACTCTGAAATAAGCAACACACGCAAAAAACACACAACGAAATACATACAAACACCTACAACCCCATACAACTCTATCTAACCATCTACAAGACCATACAACTCCGAAATAAACATTACACGCAAAAAAAAAAAAACACACACAACGAAAGACATACACACGCCCTATATCTAAATCTACACATCTAACCCCCCTAAAGTGTTCCACCACTACATGATCTCATCATGACAAAAACACACAACGAACAACATGACAAGCCCATACAACCCTATCTAACCATCTACAAGCCCATACAACTCTATCTAACCATCTACAACCATCAACGACCAGACCAGAACGGGAAACATTACACGCAAAAAAACACACAACGAAATACATACAAACACCCACAATCCCATACAACTCTATCTAATCTACACATCTAACCCCAATATCCCTTCTTCTTCCAAGTGTTCCAGGATGTCCACGTCATGATCTTCATCGGTTTCGGCTTCCTCATGACCTTCCTGAAGAAGTACGGCTTCTCCTCCGTCGGTATCAACTTCCTGGTGGCGGCGACGTGCCTCCAGTGGGCGCTCCTCGTCAATGGCTTCTTCCATCTCCACTACAATACGATTATTATCGATCTTAATGCGTGAGTAGGGGTTGGTTGGGGGTTATGTTGACGTCGGGTGAGTTGGGAGATGTGAGAGAGGGAGAGAGAGAAAAAGGGAGAAAGAGAGAGAGAGAAAAAAAGGAGAAAGAGAGAAGAGAGAAAAAAAAAAGGAGAAAAGAAAGAGGAGAGGGGGAAGGAGGGAGGCACAGAGAGAGAGGGAGAGGGAAGGAGGGAGGGAGTGTGTGTGTGAGAGAGAGAGAGAGAAGAGAGAGAGACAGAGAGAGAGAGAGAGAGAGAGAGGGGGAGGACAAGAGAGAGAGAGAGAGGAAGGAGGGAGGGTGTGTGTGAGAGAGAGAGGGATAGAGAGAGAGTGTGTGAGAGAGAGAGAGGAGAGAGTGAGAGAGAGGAGAGAGAGAGAGAGGGAGGGAGAAAGAGAGAGAGAGACAGAGAGAGAGAGAGGGAGAGGAGGGAGGGGAGGAGAGGAGAGAGAGAGAGAGAGAGAGAGGAGGGAGAGAGAGAGAGAAGAGAGAGAGAGGAGGGAGAGGGAGGGAGAGAGAGAGGAAGAGAGAGAGAGAGAGAGAGAGAGGGAGAAAGAGAGAGAGAGAGAGAGAGAGAGAAAAGAGAGAGGAGGAAGTGAAGAACTTATGGAGAGTGCGAAGATAGAGAAGAGAGAAAGAGTGAAGATGAGAAGGACAAGGGAGAGAGAAGAGAGAGGAGAGAGAGAGAGAGAGAGAAGAAGACAGACAGACAGACAGACAGACAGACAGACAGACAGAGAGACAGACAGACAGAGAGAGAGAGAGAGAGAGAGCCTTTTATATTTTTTTTTTTCCTTTGCCGCAATTCCTATCATCATCATCACACTCCTCTCTCCCCCATTCGCACAGCCTCCTAGCAGCTGACTTCACGGCGGCTGCGGTGCTGATCAGCTTCGGCGCCGTGCTGGGGAAGACCACGCCCACACAGCTGATCATCATGACCATGATCGAGATCCCTATTTTCGTCATCAATGAGGTCATAGGCAGACAGTACCTAGGGGTGGGTGAGCGAGGTTGTGAAGTTTTTTGCTTTGTTTTATGTTTTTTTTTTCTTTCTTTTTTCTTTCTCTTTAGCTTTTCTTTTTTTTTTTCTTCTTCTTCTTTTTTTTCTTCTTCTTTTTCTTTTCTTTTCTCTTTATTTTTTTTTCTTATTCTTCTTATTCTTATTCTTTTTTTTTTCTTTTTTAGTTTTTCTTTCTTATTCTTCTTATATAAGATGACATATAACCTCTTTTCCTTTTTCTCCATCCTATCACTTAATCATAACCTGAAAAGTGATGAAAAATGACATATAACCGCTTTTTCTTTTTCCATTCACGCTATCACATAATTATTACCTCATATGGCGATGTAAAATAGCCTATATAACCTCTTTTCCTTTTTCTCCATCCTATCACTTAATCATAACCTTAAAAGCGATAAAAAATGACTTATAGGCTATCAAATAATTATTACCTCATAGGGCGATGAACCTGAAAATCGATAAAAAATGACTTACAAAACCTCCTTTTTTCCTTTTTCTCCATCCTATCCCTTAATTATAACCTGAAAACCGGTCAAAAATGACTTATAAAACCTCCTTTTTCTTTCTCCCTCTTCTCCATCCTATCCCTTAATCATAACCTGAAAATCGATCAAAAATGACTTATAAAACCTCCTTTTTCTTTCTCCCTCTTCTCTCCATCCTATCCTTTAATTATAACCTGAAAATCGATTTTAAAAAATGACATAAAACCTCCTTTTTTTCCTTTTTTTCTCCATCCTATCCCTTAATTATAAGCGATAGAAAAATGACTTTTAAAACCTCCTTTTTCTTCTCCCTCTTCTCCATCCTCTCCCTTAATTATAACCTGAAAATCGATCAAAAATGACTAATATAAACCTCCTTTTTCTTCTCCCTGTTCTCTCCAGGCTATCACTTAATTATAACCTGAAAAGCGATAAAAAATGACATAAAACCTCCTTTTTTTCCTTTTTCTCTATCCTATCACTTAATTATAACCTGAAAAGCGATAAAAAAAATGACAAAACCTCCTTTTTTCCTTTTTCTCCATCCTATCCCTTAATCATAACCTGAAAAGCGATAAAAAAAAATGACATAAAACCTCCTTTTTTCCTTTTTCTCTATCCTATCCCTTAATTATAACCTGAAAAGCGATAAAAAAATGACATAAAACCTCCTTTTTTCCTTTTTCTCCATCCTATCCCTTAATTATAACCTGAAAAGCGATCAAAAAATGACTTATAAAACCTCCTTTTTTCTTCTTTTCTCTAGGCTATCACATAATTATTACCTCATAGGACGATGAACCTGAAAATCGATAAAAAATGACTTACAAAACCTCCTTTTCTCCTTTTTCTCCATCCTATCACACTTAATTATAACCTGAAAAGCGATAAAAAAAATGACCTTCACCTATATAAAATTACCTAACTTTTTTTTTTCCTTTTTTTCATCATATCCCTTAATTATAACTCTGAAAACCGGTCCAAAATGACTTATAAAACCTCCTTTTTCTTTCTCCCTCTTCTCTCCAGGCTATCGACATGGGTGACTCTATGTTCGTCCACGCCTTCGGTGCCTACTTCGGTCTGGCGGTGAGCTTCGTCCTCTACAGGGAAGACCACAGCACGGAAAAGGAAGGGTCATCTTATAGGTCGGATCTGTTCGCCATGATCGGTGAGGGGTTATTGGGTCTCTGGTTTTCTGTGGGGGTGTTTGGTTGGTTGGGTGGTTGGGTGGTTGGGTGTTGTGTGTGCGGTTTTTGGGTGGTTGGGTGTGTGTATGGTTGGGTCTCTGGTTTTCTGTGGGGGTGTGTGGGTGGTTGGTGGTTGTGTGGTGCGGGTTTTTGGGGGTTGGGTGTGTGTATGGTTGGGTCTCTGGTTTTCTGTGTGGGTGGTTTGGGGTGTTGGGTGGTTGGGTGGTGTGTGTGGGGTTTTTGGTGGTTGGGTGTGTGTGTATGGTTGGGTCTCTGGTTTTCTGTGGGGGGTTGTGGTGGTTGGGTGGTGTGTGTGCGGGTTTTTGTGTTTGGGTGTGTGTATGGTTGGTCTCTGGTTTTCTTGTGTGGGTGTGTTTGTTTGGGTGGTTGGGTGGTTGGGGTTGTGTGTGTGGGTTTTTGGGTGGTTGGGTGTGTGTGGGTGTGTTTTGTTTGGGTGGCTTGGTGTGTGTGTGTGGTGGGTGTGTGTGTTTTTGGGTGTGGGTGTGTGGTGTGGTTGGGTGTGTGTGGTGTTTTTTGGGTGTGTGTTGTTGTGGTGGCTGGTGGGGTGTGGTGGTGTGTGTTAGTTTGGGTGGTTTGGGTGTTTGTGTGGTGGGTGGTTGGTGGTTGGGTGTGTTGTGTGGTTGTCTGTGGGTTGTTGGGGGGTTGGGTTGGTGTTGGTTGGTGTGTGTGTGTGTGTGGGGGGGGGGGTTTTGGGTGGTTTGGGTGGTGTGTGTGGTTGGGTGGCTTGGGTGTGTGTGTTTTTTTTGGGTGGTTGGGTGTGTTGATGTGTGTTTTTTGGGTGTGGTGGGTGTGTGTTTGTTTGGGTGGTTGGGTGTTTTTTTGGGTGGTTGGTGTGTGTGTGTTTGTTGGGTTGTTGTGGTGTGTTGTGTTGTGTGTGTTTGGTGTGGTGTGTGTGTGTGTGTGTGTGGTTGGGTGTGTATGTGTGTCTTTTTTTCCATCTCTCTATTCATTTTCATTTACGTATGCTTATTTAAACGAATGTGTCCTTGCCTTTATTCTCCTCTGCCATTATTCCCGCCCTTTATCCACGTCGCTCCCACTCACCCCTGTGTTGCTCTTGCAGGCACCGTCTTCCTGTGGCTCTACTGGCCCTCCTTCAACAGCGGCGCCGCCCCGGGAGATGACCAACACCGCGCCATCATCAACACCTACATCACCCTCTGTTCGTGCACACTCACCACCTTCGCGCTCTCCTCCCTGGTTGACAAAGAAAAGAAATTCAATATGGTGAGGATTTGTTATGTGTGTATTGTGTTGTGTGTGTGTGTGTGTGTGTGTGTGTGTGTGTGTGTGTGTGTGTGTGTGTGTGTGTGTGTGTGTGTTGTGAGTGAGAGAGAGAGAGAGAGAGAGAACGTTCATGTTTTTTACTTTGTTTTATCCTGGTTTGGTTTGTTGAAAGACCTGTAATTTTCTCTCTCTCTCTCTCTCTCTCTCTCTCTCTCTCTCTCTCTCTCTCTCTCTCTCTCTCTCTCTCTCTCTCTCTCTCTCTCTCTCTCTCTCTCTCTCTTTCTCTCTCTCTCTCTGAATGAGAAAAGTTGAACATTCGTTGATATTACATCGATTTTAAATCGTTCCAGATACGAGATACCAATCCCACTCTTTTCTCTCCCTCTTTATCCAACAAACAAACAAAGACTAATCATATATACCAACCTCCCTTTTCTCTCTCTCTTTATCCAACATACAAACAAAGACTAATCATATATACCAACCCCACTCTTTTCTCTCTCTTTATCTCAAACAATCTAATCATATATACCCCATAACATCTGACTAATCATATACCCACCCGTCTGTGTTCCTCAGGTGCACATTCAGAACAGCACACTGGCGGGAGGTGTGGCCGTTGGAACAGCAGCTGATCTGATGATCCATCCGTGGGGCGCCATGCTCATCGGAATGGTTGCAGCCACCATCTCGGTCGTCGGTTACGCTTATCTCACGGTGAGGAGGATAAGGGAAGGAGGGGTCTAGAGGAAGGGAGGGAGGATAAGGGAGGGAGGATAAGGGAAGGAGGGATCTAGAGGAAGGGAGGGAGGGAGGATGAGGGAGGATGAGGGAAGGAGGGAACTAGAGGAAGAGAGGGAGGATGAGAGGAGAGGGATAACGCTTATCTCACGGTGAGGAGGATAAGGGAAGGAGGGGTCTAGAGGAAGGGAGGGAGGATGAGGTGAGAGGGATAACGGGGCGAGGGTAGCCCAGTTGGGAGAACGAACGACGAAGGAAATCGATCTCGCCATCTAGGAAGTCATGTCGAACAACTTACAACAGGAACAACGAAGAGAAGAACGAGAAAACGCACGAATATACCGAAGGCCTTTTCGCTATTGCTTCACCAGGACAGGAAATATATGCCCTGATGAAGCATAAAATTGTTCCTTCTTCTTCGTTGACGTTCTTCCCTTCGTTGTTCCTGTTGCAGTCCCTCTGTTGCAGTACGTAGGATTACTTGGATGCGTTACTGACGGACTGGTGTGAAATCTTGCGGGTCGGTAGCTTATGGTCCAGGATACCATTGATTATGCTTTATTGGTGATCCTTATCAGCATCTGCATCTAGGTTGGAATTTGATGATTTTTTGATAAGTGCGATCTGTCATAGAAAATGGGGTCTAGGAGCGGAAGGGACTGGGGTAGACTTGCATATTTCGAAGCTGTTTTTTCCCTCTCTTTTTCATTGCAAATAAATGCGTATACATACAATATATATGTGTGCGTGTGTGTGTATGTGTGTGCCTATACATATGTACATACATATGACTCTTCTAAAAAAAAAAAAACGTAGACTAAATCTGACCCCAAAAACGTAGACTAATCTGACCCCCAAAAAACGTAGACTAAATCTGACCCCCCAAAAAACGTAGACTAAAGCTGACCCCCAAAAAAACGTAACTAAATCTGACCCCCAAAAAACGTAGACTAAATCTGACCCCCAAAAAACGTAACTAAACTGACCCCAAAAAACGTAGACTAAATCTGACCCCAAAAAACGTAGACTAAAGCTGACCCCCCAAAAAACGTAGACTAAATCTGACCCCCAAAAAAACGTAGACTAAATCTGACCCCCAAAAAACGTAGACTAAATCTGACCCCCAAAAAACGTAGACTAAATCTGACCCCCCAAAAAACGTAGACTAAATCTGACCCCCCAAAAAACGTAGACTCTGACCCCCCAAAAAACGAAGACTAAATCTGACCCCAAAAAACGTAGACTAAATCTGAACCCCAAAAAAACGTAGACTAAATCTGACCCCCAAAAAACGTAGACTAAAAAAAAAACGTAGACTAAATCTGACCCCCCAAAAAAACGTTCTGACCCCAAAAACGTAGACTAAATCTGACCCCCAAAAAACGTAGACTAAATCTGACCCCCAAAAAACGTAGACTGACCCCCCAAAAAACGTAGACTAAATCTGACCCCCCAAAAAAACGTAGACTAAATCTGACCCCAAAAAACGTAGACTAAATCTGACCCCCCAAAAAAACGTAGACTAATCTGACCCCAAAAAACGTAGACTAAATCTGACCCCCAAAAAACGTAGACTAAATCTGACCCCCCAAAAAACGTAGACTAAATCTGACCCCCCAAAAAAACGTAGACTAAACTGACCCCCCCAAAAAACGTAGACTAAACTGACCCCAAAAACGTAGATAAATCTGAAAAAAACGTAGACTAAATCTGACCCCCCCAAAAAACGTAGACTAAATCTGACCCCAAAAAACGTAGACTAAATCTGACCCCCCAAAAAACGTAGACTAAATCTGCCCCCCAAAAAACGTAGACTAAATCTGACCCCCCAAAAAACGTAGACTAAATCTGACCCCCCAAAAAACGTAGACTAAATCTGACCCCAAAAAACGTAGACTAAATCTGACCCCCAAAAAAACGTAGACTAAATCTGACCCCCCAAAAAACGTAGACTAAATCACCCCAAAAAAAACGTAGACTAAATCTGACCCCAAAAACGTAGACTAAATCTGACCCCCAAAAAACGTAGACTAAATCTGACCCCCCAAAAAAACGTAGACTAAATCTGACCCCCAAAAAACGTAGACTAAATCTGACCCCCAAAAAAAAACGTAGACTAAATCTGACCCCAAAAAAACGTAGACTAAATCTGACCCCCAAAAAAACGTAAGACTAAATCTGACCCCAAAAAACGTAGACTAAATCTGACCCCCAAAAAACGTAGACTAAACCCCCAAAAAAACGTAGACTAAATCTGACCCCCAAAAAAACGTAGACTAAATCTGACCCCCCAAAAAAACGTAGACTAAATCTGACCCCCAAAAACGTAGACTAAATCTGACCGAAAAACGTAGACTAAATCTGACCCCCAAAAAAACGTAGACTAAATCTGACCCCCAAAAAAACGTAGACTAAATCTGACCCCCAAAAAACGTAGACTAAATCTGACCCCCAAAAAAACGTAGACTAAATCTGACCCCCCAAAAAACGTAGACTAAACCCCCCAAAAAACGTAGACTAAATCTGACCCCCAAAAAACGTAGACTAAATCTGACCCCCAAAAAAACGTAGACTAAATCTGACCCCAAAAAACGTAGACTAAATCTGACCCCCAAAAAACGTAGACTAAATCTGACCCCCAAAAAACGTAGACTAAATCTGACCCCCAAAAAACGTAGACTAAATCTGACCCCCCAAAAAACGTAGACTAAAATGACCCCCCAAAAAGACTAAATCTGACCAAAAAAAGACTAAATCTGACCCCAAAAAAAACGTAGACTAAATCTGACTAGACTAAATCTAACCCCAAAAAACGTAGACTAAATCTGACCCCAAAAAAACGTAGACTAAATCTGACCCCCAAAAAAACGTAGACTAAATCTGACCCCCCAAAAAACGTAGACTAAATCTGACCCCCAAAACGTAGACTAAATCTGACCCCCAAAAAACGTAGACTAAATCTACCCCCAAAAAACGTAGACTAAATCTGACCCCCCAAAAACGTAGACTCTACCCCCAAAAAACGTAGACTAAATCTGACCCCCAAAAAACGTAGACTAAATCTGACCCCCCAAAAAAACGTAGACTAAATCTGACCCCCCCAAAAAACGTAGACTAAATCTGACCCCCAAAAAACGTAGACTAAATCTGAAAAAACCTCCCCAAAAAACGTAGACTAAATCTGACCCCCCAAAAAACGTAGACTAAATCTGACCCCCCAAAAAACGTAGACTAAATCTGACCCCCAAAAAACGTAGACTAAACCTGACCCCAAAAAAACGTAGACTAAATCTGACCCCCCAAAAAACGTAGACTAAATCTGACCCCCAAAAAAACGTAGACTAAATCTGACCCCCCAAAAAACGTAGACTAAATCTGACCCCCCAAAAAAACGTAGACTAAATCTGACCCCCAAAAAAGTAGACTAAATCTGACCAAAAAAACGTAGACTAAATCTGACCCCCCAAAAACGTAGACTAAAATCTGACCCCCAAAAAAACGTAGACTAAATCTGACCCCCCAAAAAAACGTAGACTAAATCTGACCCCCCAAAAAACGTAGACTAAATCTGACCCCCAAAAAAACGTAGACTAAATCTGACCCCAAAAAACGTTAGACTAAATCTGACCCCAAAAAACGTAGACTAAATCTGACCCCCCCAAAAAACGTAGACTAAATCTGACCCCAAAAAACGTAGACTAAATCTGACCCCCAAAAACGTAGACTAAATCTGACCCCCAAAAAACGTAGACTAAATCTGACCCCCCAAAAACGTAGACTAAATCTGACCCCCAAAAAACGTAGACTAAATCTGACCCCCCAAAAACGTAGACTAAATCTGACCCCCCAAAAAACGTAGACTAAATCTGACCCCCCAAAAAAAACGTAGACTAAATCTGACCCCCAAAAAAACGTAGACTAAATCTACCCCCAAAAAGTAGACTAAATCTGACCAAAAACGTAGACTAAATCTGACCCCCAAAAAAACGTAGACTAAATCTGACCCCCAAAAAACGTAGACTAAATCTGACCCCCCAAAAAACGTAAGACTAAATCTGACCCCAAAAAACGTAGACTAAATCTGACCCCCCAAAAACGTAGACTAAATACCCCCAAAAAACGTAGACTAAATCTGACCCCCCAAAAAACGTAGACTAAATCTGACCCCCCAAAAAACGTAGACTAAATCTGACCCCCCCAAAAAACGTAGACTAAATCTGACCCCCCAAAAAACGTAGACTAAATCTGACCCCCAAAAAAACGTAGACTAAATCTGAAAAAAACGTAGACTAAATCTGACCCCCCAAAAAAACGTAGACTAAATCTGACCCCCAAAAAACGTAGACTAAATCTGACCCCCCAAAAACGTAGACTAAATCTGACCCCCAAAAAACGTAGACTAAAACTGACCCCCCAAAAAACGTAGACTAAATGACCCCAAAAAAACGTAGACTAAATCTGACCCCCCAAAAAACGTAGACTAAATCTGACCCCCCAAAAAACGTAGACTAAATCTGACCCCCAAAAAAAAACGTAGACTAAATCTGACCCCCAAAAAACGTAGACTAAATCTGACCCCCCAAAAAACGTAGACTAAATCTGACCCCCCAAAAAAACGTAGACTAAATCTGACCCCAAAAAACGTAGACTAAATCTGACCCCAAAAAACGTAGACTAAATCTGACCCCCAAAAAACGTAGACTAAATCTGACCCCAAAAAACGTAGACTAAATCTGACCCCCCAAAAAACGTAGACTAAATCTGACCCCAAAAACGTAGACTAAATCTGACCCCAAAAAAACGTAGACTAAATCTGACCCCCAAAAAACGTAGACTAAATCTGACCCCCAAAAAACGTAGACTAACCTGACCCCAAAAACGTAGACTAAATCTGACCCCAAAAAACGTAGACTAAATTCTGACCCCCCAAAAAACGTAGACTAAATCTGACCCCCCAAAAACGTAGACTAAATCTGACCCCCCAAAAAACGTAGACTAAATCTGACCCCCAAAAAAAAAACGTAGACTAAATCTGACCCCCAAAAAACGTAGACTAATCTGACCCCCAAAAAACGTAGACTAAACTGACCCCAAAAAACGTAAGACTAAACCCCCAAAACGTAGACTAAATCTTAGACTAAATGACCCCCAAAAACGTAGACTAAATCTGACCCCCCAAAAAACGTAGACTAAATCTGACCCCCCAAAAAACGTAGACTAAACTGACCCAAAAAAACGTAGACTAAATCTGACCCCCAAAAAACGTAGACTAACTGACCCCCCAAAAACGTAGACTAAATCTGACCCCCAAAAAACGTAGACTAAATCTGACCCCAAAAAACGTAGACTAAATCTGACCCCCAAAAACGTAGACTAAATCTGACCCCCCCAAAAAACGTAGACTAAATCTGACCCCCCAAAAACGTAGACTAAATCTGACCCCCAAAAAACTAAAACCCCCCAAAAAACGTAGACTAATTCTGACCCCAAAAAAACGTAGACTAAATCTGACCCCCCAAAAAAACGTAGACTAAATCTGACCCCCAAAAAAACGTAGACTAAATCTGACCCCCAAAAAACGTAGACTAAATCTGACCCCCAAAAAACGTAGACTAAATCTGACCCCCCAAAAAACGTAGACTAAATCTGACCCCCAAAAAAGTAGACTAATTCTGACCCCCAAAAAAACGTAGACTAAATCTGACCCCCAAAAACGTAGACTAAATCTGACCCCCAAAAAACGTAGACTAAATCTGACTAGACTAAATCTGACCCCCAAAAAACGTAGACTAATCTGACCCCCCAAAAAACGTAGACTAAATCTGACCCCAAAAAAACGTAGACTAAATCTGACCCCCCAAAAAACGTAGACTAAATTCTGACCCCCCAAAAAACGTAGACTAAATCTGACCCCCCAAAAAACGTAGACTAAATCTGACCCCAAAAAACGTAGACTAAATCTGACCCCCCAAAAAAACGTAGACTAATTCTGACCCCCAAAAAACGTAGACTAAATCTGACCCCCAAAAAACGTAGACTAAATCTGACCCCCAAAAAACGTAGACTAATTCTGACCCCCCAAAAAACGTAGACTAATTCTGACCCCCCAAAAAACGTAGACTAAATGACCCCAAAAAACGTAGACTAATTCTGACCCCAAAAAACGTAGACTAAATCTGACCCCCCAAAAAACGTAGACTAAATCTGACCCCAAAAACGTAGACTAAATCTGACCCCCCAAAAAAACGTAGACTAAATCTGACCCCAAAAAACGTAGACTAAATCTGACCCCCAAAAAACGTAGACTAAATCTGACCCCCAAAAAACGTAGACTAAATCTGACCCCCCAAAAACGTAGACTAACTGACCCCAAAAAACGTAGACTAAATCTGACCCCCAAAAAACGTAGACTAAATCTGACCCCAAAAAAACGTAGACTAAATCTGACCCCCCAAAAAACGTAGACTAAATCTGACCCCCAAAAAACGTAGACTAAATCTGACCCCAAAAAAACGTAGACTAATCTGACCCCCAAAAACGTAGACTAAATCTGACCCCAAAAAAACGTAGACTAAACCCCCCAAAAAACGTAGAGACCCCCCAAAAAACGTAGACTAAAACTAGACTAAATCTGACCCCCCAAAAAACGTAGACTAAATCTGACCCCCAAAAAACGTAGACTAAATCTGACCCCCCAAAAAAACGTAGACTAATTCTGACCCCCCAAAAAACGTAGACTAAATCTGACCCCACAAAAAAAACGTAGACTAAATCTGACCCCCCAAAAAACGTAGACTAAATCTGACCCCCCAAAAACGTAGACCTAAAAATCTGACCCCCCAAAAAACGTAGACTAAATCTGACCCCCAAAAAAACGTAGACTAAATCTGACCCCAAAAAAAACGTAGACTAAATCTGACCCCAAAAAACGTAGACTAAGACCCCCAAAAAAACGTAGACAAATCTGACCCCCAAAAAAACCGTAGACTAAATCTGACCCCCCTTTCCGCCGCAGCCGTTCCTGGCCTCCCGCCTCCGGATCCACGACACCTGCGGCGTCCACAACCTCCACGGGATGCCTGCGATCCTGGCCGGCATCATCGGCTGCGTCGCCGCCGCCCTCGCCTCCGAGGACACCTACGGGCCCAGGTGAGGCAGGAGGGGCGTGGTTTTAGGGCAGGAGGGGCGTGGTTTTAGGAGAGGAGGGGCGTGGTTTTAGGAGAGGAGGGGGCGTGGTTTTAGGAGAGGAGGGGCGTGGTTTTAGGAGAGGCGTGGTTTTAGGAGAGGAGGGCGTGGTTTTAGGAGAGGAGGGGCGTGGTTTTAGGAGAGGAGGGGCGTGGTTTTAGGAGAGGATGGGCGTGGTTTTAGGAGAGGAGGGGCGTGGTTTTAGGAGAGGAGGGCGTGGTTTTAGGAGAGGAGGGGCGTGTTTTAGGAGAGGAGGGCGTGGTTTTAGGAGAGGAGGGGCGTGGTTTAGGAGAGGAGGGCGTGGTTTTAGGAGAGGAGGGGCGTGGTTTTAGGAGAGGAGGGCGTGGTTTTAGGAGAGGAGGGCGTGGTTTTAGGAGAGGAGGGCGTGGTTTTAGGAGAGGAGGGGCGTGGTTTTAGGAGAGGAGGGTGGTTTTAGGCGGAGGGGCGTGGTTTTAGGAGAGGAGGGGCGGGGAGAGTGTGGTTTAGGAGAGGAGGGCGTGGTTTTAGGAGAGGAGGGGCGTGGTTTTAGGAGAGCGTGGTTTTAGGAGAGGAGGGGCGTGGTTTTAGGAGGAGGGGGTGGTTTTAGGAGAGGAGGGGCGTGGTTTTAGGAGAGGAGGGGCGTGGTTTTAGGAGAGGAGGGGCGTGGTTTTAGGAGAGGAGGGGCGTGGTTTTTTATATATATTTGTGGAAGGCTTTTGCGTTGTTTGTTTGTTTGTTTGTTTAAGTGGATGGAAAGGACGTTTTGTGCGTGTGTGTTTGTGTGTGTGTGTTGCGTGTGCGTGTGCGTGTGCGCGCGTGTGTGTGGTGTGTGTGTGTGTGGTTGTGTGTGTGTGTGTGTGTGTGTGTGTGTGTGTGTGTGTCTTTGTGCGCACTCCTATTTATACGCATAAGTGTTTTGCTTGCACCTGTGCGTGTGTTTATAGGCGTGTATGTACAGGAGTCCATGTAGTAATATCTCATCAAGTAAGAATATCCACCCCCTCCCCCCCCTCACCATCCGTCACCACTCCCCCCCCATCTACCTCCCCCCCATCCCAACACTCGCCCCCCCCCCTATCAAACACAAACACAAACTCAACGACCCCCCCCTCCCACCCATCCCAACACAAACTCACCACGCCGCCCCATCTCCCACAAACCACCTCCCCCCCTCCCCACATGCCCACCCCTCCCCCCTCCCACGCCCCCCCCCGCCAACCACTCATCCTCCCAACCCCCCCTCCCTCCCCCGCCCCTCACCAAACAACTCCCACGCCCCCCCCTCAGCCCCTCCCCCTCCCAATCAACCACAGCCATCACGCGCCCCCCCTCCCCCCCCCCCCATCCCAACGCAAACTCACCCGCCCCCCCCCTCCCCCCCATCCAACACAAACTCACCAGCCCCCCCTCCCCCTCCCCATCCCACCCCACATGCCAAACAAACTCACCACGCCCCTCCCCCCCCCCCCCTCCCCCAACAACTCCCCCCCCCCCCCTCGATCCCAACACAAACTCACTGCACGCCTCCCCTCCTCCTCGCCCCCATCCCAACACAAACTCACCACGCCCTCCTCCCCTCCCTACCCCCATCCCAACACAAACTCACCACGCCCCCCAATCCCACAAACTCACCACCCCCCCCTCCCTTCCCCCCCATCCCAAACACAAACTCACCACGCCCCCCCCTCCCCTCCCCCCCCCAACACCAAACTCACACGCCCCCCCCTCCTCCCCATCCCAACACAAACTCACCACGCCCTCCCTACGCCCTCACACGCCCCCCCTCCCCCTGCCAACACAAACTCACCACCCCCCCCCTCCCCCCCCCCTCCCCATCCCAAACCACAAACTCACCACGCCTCCCCCCTCCGCCCATCCGAACACAAACTCACCAGCCCCCCCCTCCTCTCCCCCTACCCACACAAACGTCACCACGCCCCCCCACCTCCCCCCCATCCCAACACAAACTCACCACCGCCCCCCTCCTCCCCTCCCCCCATACCCAAACAAATCACCACGCCCTCCACCACCCGCCCTCATCTCTAACACAAACTCACTCACGCCTCCCCTCCCCTCCCCCCCCCCCAATCCCCCCCACCCCCCCAAACATAAACTACACGACCCTCCCCCCCTCCACCCCCCATCCAACACAACTCACCACGCCCCCCCCTCCCAACTCCCCCCCCCCACGCCCTCAACCCACAACTCACCACGCCCCCCCCTCCCCCTCCCCCCCCCATACCATCAAAACTCACACCGCCCTCCCACCCCCCCATCCCTACACAAACTCAACCACGCCGCCCCTCCCACCCCCACCATCAACCAAACACATAACACCCCCCCCCCATCCAACACTAATCGCAACTCCCCCACCCATTCCCACTTTACCGCCCCCCCCCCTCAAACTCAAACACCAACATCACCACGCCCTCGTCCACAGCAGCACTCCCACGCCCCCCCCACCATCCCCACCCCACCCATCCCCCATCCAACACAAACTCACCACGCCCTCCCCTCTCCCCACCCCCCACCCCCCCCCCCTAACCATAATCCCAACACAAACTCACCACGCCCTCCCCCCTCCCACCCCCCACCACCCCCACCCCTCGCCATCCCAACACAGACTCACCACGCCTCCCCCTCCCCACCCCCCACCCCCCATCCCAACACAAACTCACCACGCCCTCCCCCCCTCCCCACCCCCATCCCAACACTTAATCGCCCTCCCCCCCCCATGAAACTCAAACACAAACTCACCACGCCCTCCCCCCTCCCCCCACCCCCCCACCCCCCCCATATCCCAACACAGACTCACCACGCCCTCCCCCTCCCACAGCCTCTACGAGATCTTCCCGAACCGCGCTCCTGCAGAAGGCACCGAGGACTTCGCTCGCCTCAAGGGCATCCTTCCCGATCTGGAGCCTGGCCCAGGGTACTCGGCAGGAGGTCAGGCCGGGAACCAGATGCTGGCACTGCTCATCACGCTGACCATCGCCATCATCGGAGGGGTCATCACAGGTCAGGATTTGTAGGGGGTCGCTTTTTTCTGTGTTTGTTTGTTTTTTGTTTGTTTTTGTTTTTTGTTTGTTTGTTTTTGTTTGTTTGTGTATTTGTTTTTGGTTTGTTTGTTTTTTATTTGTTTTTGTTTTTTTTTTGTTTATTTGTTTTTGTTTTTGTTTGTTTGTTTGTTTTTGTTTTTTTTTGTTTGTTTGTTTCCGTTTTTTCCTTTTTCTTCTCTTTCTCACAATGTTTTAGAAGAGGATTTACTCATTTTATGCAATATTGTTTGCCATGTTTTATCATTGAGTTATTCATATTATTGTAATATTAAAAATTGAAATATTTGCTATTTATTATTCACTACTGTAACGTACAATTATATTTTTAATCACAACGTTCCCAATTAAACTATTTGTTATCAAACAGTCTACTATCTTCGCCTACCCTCTTCTACTATTTACGTTTTTTTATCATTATACTATTTCCAATCAACAATTCCCCCCAATACAGTTCTTGTTATACTATTTACAGACATACAACCATTGCACACTTTCTCACAATACCAATTTCTACCCCTATTTCCGTGTACACTTTCTCATAATACCAATTTCTACCCATAATTCCGTGCACACTTTCTCTTAATACCAATTTCAACACCTGTTTCCTCAGGCTTTGCACACTTTCTCATAATACCAATTTCAACCCCTAAATCCTTGCACACTTTCTTACAATACCAATTTCTACCCCTATTATCGTGCACACTTTCTCATAATACCAATTTCAACCCCTAATTTCAATACTAATTTCCTCAGGCTTTGCACACTTTCTCATAATACCAATTTCAACCCCTAATTTCAATACTAATTTCCTCAGGCTTTGCACACTTTCTCATAATACCAATTTCAACCCCTAATTTCAATACTAATTTCCTCAGGCTTTGCACACTTTCTCATAATACCAATTTCAACCCCTAATCCCGTGCACACTTTCTCTTAATACCAATTTCTACCCCAAATTCCTCAGGCTTCCTTCTCCGCGCCGAAATCTGGGGCAGACTTCGCACAGACGATCTCTACGAAGACGAAAAATACTGGATAATTGAGGAGGAAGAAGAGGAACACCAGATGAGCAGCGTGCACATCCCTATGACGTCACCAGCTGATAACGGGACATCCAAGTAGAGAGAAAAAGCGAGTTTTTTTTTTTTTTTTTTTTTTTTTGCGTTTTGCTTTTTCGTTTCCGTTTGGGGAGACGTAGGGGCGTGTGTGTGTGTGTGTGTGTGTGTGTGTGTGTGTGTGTGTGTGTGTGTGTGTGTGTGTGTGTGTGTGTGTGTGTGTGTGTGTGTGTGTGTGTGTGTGTGTGTGATATGTAGATAGGTGTGTGCGCATGTGTGCAACTTTTGTGTATGTGGAAAAAGAAGATTTGGTTTCATATATTCAAAGAAAAGAAAAAGAAATTTTGATTTTCGGAATATAGGAAAATTACTTTAAACTGGCTTCATGTTTTTTATAAAGTAATTTGACCTGATTTTTCTATAGGAAGTTGACTGTTAAACTTGGGTTCATGTTAAAAAAAGGTAATATCAACATATGTTTGAATGTTGACTGTCTGTTTGAAGCTAACATGACTAGAATATTAGAAGTTAGTATATAGTGTGAATAAATTGATCGTAGTACAGCGGGTCCTCGACTTACGACGGAGATCCGTTCCTACGATGGCGTCGTAACCCGAATTTTGACGTAAGTGTGCTACACGCGCGTACGTACATATGCACCGGCCACTCACATACGCTCATGCAGTATGTACACACGTATTAAAGTCATAATCTAAAACCTAACAAGACACTTCTATGACGTACATGAAGATTAAAAGCTAAAGGAACACAAGAAAGACAAATTGTAAATACTGTCCACGATTTTTAGCGTCGTATCCACGAAACGTCGTAAGTCGAGACGTAGACGTAAATCGTAAACCGAGGACCCCCTGTAACGAATTTCTGTGAAAAAAATGAATGATGTGAATGATGTTACTGTGTGATGATGATGTGTGTCTAATGATGTGTCTGTGTGTGTGATGATGATGTGTGTCTAATGATGTGAATGATGTTACTGTGTGATGATGATGTGTGTCTAATGATGTGAATGATGTTACTGTGTGATGATGATGTGAATGATGTCTACTAATGCTGTGTGATGATGATGTGTGTCTAATGATGTGAATGATGTTACTGTGTGATGATGATGTGTGTCTAGCTAGATAAATAGTCATAGTGATAATGAACACTCTCTGGAGGAATTTTTTTAGGTATAATTTTTTTTTCCCGATTATAAATCGACTGTTCTCAAAACTCAGTCTTATTAATTTAAACGACTGTAGATAAGCTTACATATACGAGTGAAAAAGGGATCATAAGTGTAAGGTTTCTTTACACAAGGCTAAAATCATTAACCTAAAATAAAATTACGACAGATTTTAAAGCATTAAGCAGGTATACTCATAAATTTCTGTAAAGTTTCTCGTATGGGAAGCGTTGGATAACTTTATCTTTAAGGATATTGACTTTAATGTAATTTCATTAGGGTAACGTGCCAGTATATTTTATATAAACTGAGTGATTGGATTTTTTTTTTTTTTTTTTTTTTTTTTTTTTTTTTTTTGCTCTTCAATTTATTATTAGAAATAGGTGTGATTTTTTTTCCTTTTTTTTTTGTAAAGATAATTATGTGGTGTGATGAATGTCAGAACTCTGTGATTGAGTTGATTGAATATTTGCTTTTGTTTATGCTTATGTGTGATTACTTTTAAATAGAAATGTAAAAGACAGCAATTCTTTTAAATAAAATAATAAGCTTTAAGCTAAACTTTAATATGTGCAAATCAGACTTTTTTTTTATTGAGCAGAGTATTAATATCATGAGATTTGTGATTCTAATTTGATTTTTTATCGTGATTATCATCTCTAAAAAATATAATTATAGATCAAGCACTGTTTTTATGAAAAATCTGTACTATTTTAAATTGGAAAAAATGGAATAAATTTTCATCTGCAAATCAGTTTTTTTTTTTTTTTTTTTTTTTTTTTTTTGAGCAGAGCACTAATAACATTGTGATTTTTATCTGTTCTTTGTTTCTTGTTTTTTATCGTAATTGTTATCTCTAAAAAATAAATGATTACAAATTAAGCACTGTTCATATGTTATGATTTTTTCTTTCTTTTTACTTTTTTAAATTAAAAAAAAAAACGGAATTTATTTTCATTTTTTTTTTCCGGTGAACGAAACACACCACAATTTCTTCCGAATTCATATAGGTCTATTTAAGGTTTCAGATTTAAACATACCTCCTTGTAGATTATTCTATGAATCCATATATCTTTTCTCGAACATGTTAAGGAAATAACCAAAGGAAATGTAGATAAAGGATTACATACCCAAGATATTTTGAAATAACCTTTAAACATGTATTAGTCATTTTCTATATTTACGTGTATCTTTCCAAACCCAAATCAATAAAAGTATAAATAAAGTGATTTTTATTATTTTTCCTGTTACTTATTATATTATATATATATATATATATATATATATATATATATATATATATATATATATGTATATATATGTGTGTGTGTGTGTGTGTGTGTGTGTGTGTGTGTGTGTGTGTGTGTGTGTGTGTGTGTGTGTGTGTGTGTGTGTGTGTGTGTGTGTGTGTGTGTACATATATATATCAGAGGCGCAACTACGGTGGGGGGGGGGATCCTGGGGGTCCGAACCCCTGCCCTTTTTCTAGGGTGAAAGACTTTTTCTTTTTTTTTTTTTTTGATCTTGGAATGTAATTTTGTTTGCAGTGCAAATAATTAATCATTGATTTCTTGTAACATTCTTCCGTTTTTAAATCTGAAGAACATAATTCAGGCTATATCCCCTATAAATAAAATTCATATTGTGCCCTTTTTGTGGCCTGGACACCTGCCCTCTAAAATTCCTAGTTGCTCCCCTGTATATATACAGAGAGAGACAGACAGACTGACAGACAGACAGACAGACAGACACAGATACAGAGATAAATAAAGTAATTTTTATTATCTTTCCTGTTACTTGATTCCATAAATATATAATGTAGACTGAGAATTTACTTTCTCTTCATTTTACATATGCAAATTAACTGGAATAAATCCACAAGAATACCAAGTCCGGATTATTGATTTCCGGTTTGAGATTAAAAACAAAATATTCGAAAAAGAATAAGCTCGTCGATACTTATTTTTCCATTGACGAAACAGAACAGTGAGAG
>NW_020868599.1:206072-208572 GCF_003789085.1 Penaeus vannamei | reverse complement strand
GAGGGCCACTATTAGGCGCTGTGAGAATATCCGAGGCCACTATTAGGCACTGTGAGAATATCTACTATTAGGCGCTGTGAGAATATCCGAGGGCCACTATTAGGCGCTGTGGGAATATCCGAGGGCCACTATTAGGCCTGTGAGAATATCCGAGGGCCACTATTAGTGAGAGAATATCCGAGGGCCACTATTAGGCGCCGAGGGCCACTATTAGGCGCTGTGAGAATATCCGAGGGCCACTATTAGGCGCTGTGAGAATATCCGAGGGCCACTATTAGGCGCTGTGAGAATATCCGAGGGCCACTATTAGGCGCTGTGAGAATATCCGAGGCCACTATTAGGCACTGTGAGAATATCCGAGGCCACTATTAGGCGCTGTGAGAATATCCGAGGCCACTATTAGGCCTGTGAGAATATCCGAGGGCCACTATTAGGCGCTGTGAGAATATCCGAGGGCCTATTAGGCGCTGTGAGAATATCGAGGGCCACTATTAGCCTGTGAGAATATCCGAGGGGCCTGTGAGAATATCCGAGGGCCACTATTAGGCGCTGTGAGAATATCCGAGGGCCACTATTAGGCGCTGTGAGAATATCCGAGGGCCACTATTAGGCGCTGTGAGAATATCCGAGGGCCACTATTAGGCGCTGTGAGCATATCTCACTGAGAATATCCGAGGGCCACTATTAGGCACTGTGAGAATATCCGAGGGCTACTATTAGGCGCTGTGAGAATATCCGAGGGCCACTATTAGGCATTGTGAGAATATCCGAGGGCCACTATTAGGCACTGTGAGAATATCCGAGGGCCACTATTTGGATACCCGAGAGACATCAGTGGAATGGTCCAAAAAGCGCCGTTGGAATGAGTGGAGGAGCACCCTGTCTCGTGGTCTTGATGTGAACGGGTAATGTTTAGGGTCTTCGTTTGTTCATATGAATATGAACGTTTTGCGAGTTATGTTATGCATTTTACTTCTATTATAGCACTCACAATTCTCCCATGAGAGTTAGATAAAACTAAAATATGCAAATAAAACGTGTGTGTGTGTGTGTGTGTGTGTGTGTGTGTGTGTGTGTGTGTGTGTGTGTGTGTGTGTGTGTGTGTGTGTGTGTGTGTGTGTGTGTGTGTGTGTGTGTGTGTGTGTGTGTGTGTGTGTGTGTGTTGCATATATACACAGGTATAAATACTCTGATTACAAGATTCTTGGTTATCAAATGATTCAGTAAAGTCAGATGATAAAATAAAAATGTAAAGTACTGTGAAAAAATAAATCCTGGCTCATTTATTTGAAAATTCTCTCTGCGCGAACACCTGACATTATTCTTTAATAAACACACGAGGAAGTCATTTGAAATCGAGGAGTAATTTCATATACTAAAGGCTTCCGGATATATATATCAGCGCCTTTTATATCTCTAGTCTTGAAATACTGTTATCGTTTGTTATTCTATAATTCCAACGAGAACGTAAGTGGATAATACGTGAAATAGCAAGTTAAACAAGCCATGGCCGGTTTAATCCGAAATTCTAAGTATGATTTTCAGGAATCATTGATTTAATGTTTTATGTACTTTCTATAATACTTTTTCATATTAAATGGTTAAGGGGGTTCAGTAACTAACTTTGTTTTTTCTGATGACATTCATGTTAGGATTCTTTATAAATCAAAAGTGAAAGGAATATATATGAAATGAAAACAGTGACGTATTTTATAAAGAATTTGAGTGGCACGAAATTCCCTAAACAAGGAACTTTGCCATATCAACAATCATCATTTAATCAAATTGATAATCATACCAACAAATAGCAACAATAAAATGAGTCAACCGTCATGTCTGTAATCAAAACTAATAAACCAAATCTGTAACTAACTTACCAAATAATCAATAATGCCACAAAAATATCGTGAAACAACTTGTCCAAAAGCGACGACAGCAGCGACCGTTATCGTGCCTCCGCCAACCCGCACTCAGTAGTAAACAAACAGACGAATTTTCGGAGACAGAAGCCGTCGTCATAATGCAGAAATATGAGAAATTAGAAAAGATCGGCGAAGGTATATGCTGCTTTTTTTTACTCATGGTTGAAATCCTGTTCGTTTCTCTGGGTTTCTGTGAGTTCTAAATACTGGGAGACCGAAAGATGAGGAGATATAAGGGTCTTAATTTATCTCACGGGTGGCGAGAGATTTGACATTTTTTCGAGAAACTTTCCATTTTCTGAAGGGGAATCGAGGAAGAATTTTGTCTTTTCTGGTCAAAAGAAGGGTACAATGGATTGATTTACTTAGTTATGAGGTTCAGGAGTTTCATAACAGTATTAATTCCTCTAAATACTAATACATATATCCAAACATAATGTCATAACTCTTCTGGCCAAATCAGCATAGTATGGGAATGTGAAATCAGTTATGCAGTATCTCGTTCTATAAATTTCTAAATAAGCTTCATTGGCTTAGGGTGGATGCTCCGTTCCTCAGTCTAGCGTGTATACTGGCCA
>NW_020868599.1:198572-201072 GCF_003789085.1 Penaeus vannamei | reverse complement strand
GACTTACAGAAAATTGTGATTTATTTTGGGAGGCAGAACATTTACTATTATTGCTCTGAGTTGTAGACTACCTAGAGAGAGGATATGGAGTCTATGAAAGGAAAGCAGTCTATTACCATGTGGATAAAGCAAGTCAAATGACAAATATAGATATTGGAAACTGGCATAAAGCTAAAAATACTTATGCAGAAAAAGAGAAAATAACATTGCAAAGGTGAGGCATGGAGTCTTAGTTACTGCACATGAGTGTTGTGTGCACCTGGCAAACAAGCCACACACCTGTCAGAGTAGCAGCTCAGGTAAGCCTAACGCTCGTATTTTGGGCCACACAATGGCGGTGAAGCATCGGGATCCAATTGTTTAGATTCTTTTTTTTTTCTTTTTTTTTCTAAAATTATCTTTTCTGAGAATATAGTCTAAGAATGAAACTCTATTAATGTTTGGTATGCTATGGATATTCCTTTATGTATTTATGTTTTATTTCAGATGAATAGGTTAACCCACTTGTGCTGGGAAAAGTTTGTGTTCACTATAGTATTGTTTTGTGAAATATCTCTGCACATAGATAGGTCCACAAGTATTTAGCTACAAAGAAGTCAGTTAGTAGACCTTGTTACCTCACTTGATTTTACCTTTTTCTTTGAGTTTGCGGATAAAACATTTTTTTCACTAATGCTATCAGTGTCGATGCTGTTGTAATTCTTATAGACATTATAATTATTATTACTAACAGCAATATAAGATACTAAAAAATACATCCTGAAATCAAGGAAAAGGGTACAGGGGAGAAAGGTAGTACTCGTAATTGGCTCACTGGTGACTTGGTATTTGTGGAGCCATTTATGTGTAAAGGCAATTAATAAACTAAACTCACTGTGGGCATGGCTTATAAGTACATGCCATCCCCAGCAGTATCAGGTTAAGAAACCTAAAAAAAATTAGTGACTGTACTAATATTATTCTTCACATTTCAGCGGCTGCTCATCTGCAATCCTGCAGTTCGAATGAGTGCTGAAGATGCGATGGCTCACTCGTACTTTGCTGATCTCTCCACTTCCATTCGCAATGGTTAGAAGCCATAGAGACAAAGAAACTCCACTGGATAAGTGAACATGGGTGGATATAAGTTTATTACATTATGGAAAGATTATTGTAAAAGAGAACTTTATCTTTATATGAGTAGTTTATAGGAAGACAATAGATTTGTAGATTTTGCAGTTTCAGGGTTGGAAGAAAATTGCCAAAAGACTTTTCTTAATTATGTTTTTATATTGAATGTAATTGAAGATTTTGTTTTGCCTTATTCTTCTTCTTGTTCTGTGTCTTATCCTTTTTCATCCCTTTCTTATTTTATTTTCTTATCGGAGGTTTGAGTTATGAGGTAATGAGAAAATGTATCCCCCCCTCCTGTATCAGGAACTGTGTGCGTCTGTGTGTATGATGTTTGGGGCATCTAGTGTGTCTTCTTAATGTCATTCTCATTTTAAACACAACAGAAAATATAACATAAGGGGACAGTCTATCCAACTTGTGGAAAGTATTTTTAGTTTTGGTAATATTGAGACGTATGCATTTTTATAACTTTCAGCCTAATCTACCTGCACTAAGCTTGTTCAGCCTCCCTTGAATTTCTAAAGAGTGTTTGACCCCTTTGTCTTTACCCCTTAAAATCAAGAATTTTGTGTTTCTTTCAAAAACTGGTTTTTCTTCAGTGCTCTGGTCATATTTTGTAAGGCAAGTCGTGTAAGTTTTGAAGCTTGTAAGATTTTGCACGAAGCTTATGCCATTGTCATATACTTTTTGAAATATTTCAGTGTGTAAGAATTATTTTTTCCCTTACAAGCTTTGACTTTCTTCTTTTCTTTCTTTTTTTTGTATATCTGATTACTTTCAACCTTCAAAGAGCTGCCCTGAGCTTGCTAAGCTCCCCCTACCCTGCCTCCTTTTAAAACTGCCTAGAACTTTACCTGTTCAAACCTACCCACCGAAAATCATACATTGTTTTACCAGACAGTGGTTATTACATTGTACTTTGTGTATGAATATATACTCTTATCCCTTTTGCAGACTTAGGACAGCCTACAGACACTTATATATTCCTCTCTAGATATCATGTTTGATATTTTTGTTTTTTCAGTAAACTAGAAAGTAGTTTACAACATAAGAAGTTGCGACTCGGCCCATTTTATAGTAGAATACTGTGGGAAAAGTTCCTCCTTTCCACTTTTTTTTTTTTTTTTTTTTTTTTCATAAATGCAAAATTATGGAGAGCTATAACATGTAAAATTGGGAAAAAATACCATGGAGGAAACCATGTATTCTAGAATAAAGTGAACCAAATCCTCTCTTCCCATGTCAAAAAATTGCTTCTCATTTCACTTCCGAGCAGAAAGTTACTGTTCCAGCCTAAGTTTTTGTTTTTTCACTGATTTTATTATGATTCAAAAACTAGTGGTCTGACTTTTTCTTTCTTTCTTTCTTGCTTTTTTTGATTACCTGT
>NW_020868599.1:191072-196072 GCF_003789085.1 Penaeus vannamei | reverse complement strand
GGCACACAAAGAAATATAGCTACAGCTTCAAATACACAAGCTCAAAAATGACACATAATTGCATACAATCACATTGACAGATGCAGTTGTAGATGTTGACACAGAAGCAGATAAACACACACAAGGGGCCACATTGACACATAAATAAAATATATTGTGTAGTGTTCATTGAAACATCCTTCAAATCTATTATATCTATTTGAAAAGGAAAAGTGACTGTAAGATAAGGAATTGTCAACATATATAAACTCTTCTCATTTATTGTGTCCACTCAAAGCAGTCACAAGAGACTTTTAGGCCTCTTTCTTCTTCAGTATTTCCTGTTGTGGATAAATATACACCGAAAAACAATTGTGATAATATTATAAAAAAAAAAATAGAGTGCAATATGATCTACTATATTAATCAAACATGTAAAAAGATATGCATGGTTCAGAAGTGTGTTATTGATTATTGTAAGTCAATAGAGTAGATGCCACATCCTCTCCTCCATCTGCTTGCAGTCAGTACCTGTACCATTCCAGCAAAGTATCCATGTTCCAAAAAAATGCCAGCTGTAAAACCCTCATCCACGATCCTGTGTGTGTGCCTGTGTAAAGTAGGTTTCAGGAAATTTTAGTTTGTGTACCTCGATGTTTTAACAGGTTAGATTTAAGATCCAGGTTGATTGTGAAGAAAAAAAAAAGTTGTGCAACTGCTTACTGAGAATGCTGACAGGCCATCAGTAATTGATATTTTGCCAGTTGTATACTCTGTGATGCAGACTTTCTACTTAAGGCTTTTTCCCCTTTTTGGTATATAGGCTTGTGATTTTCATGTTCTAGTCATTTCAGTACAAACTTTGGAGAAAGTGTTATTTCTTTTCTTTGGTCTTTTACTGTTTACTTATCCAGGGTCTTTCACCGACTTTTCATTCTTTTGGGTTCTTTCAATGGGCATGTCTTTTAACTGTATTAAAAAATAAAACATTTTAGCCTTGGCAGCAGCCAGTAAGTACTAACCACATGGTATAGGCTGGTATATTCAGAGTACTAAGGTATTGTGATGGTTGTATTTGATGATAGTGAGGTGCTTCCTGTTGCAACCGCGGAAAGGACGTAAGCAACAAAGGAGAAAATGGTTGCATTATGTAAGGTATTCATTTGAGATGTCAGGGTATTATAGCACACAAGTTACAGACATATACAAGTAACTCGCAGTAAGTAAAGATAATTAATACCAGTTACAACTCTGTGTTTTTCCTCATTATCCTTGTAGTTTTACTGACAGTACTCAATATCTTTAAATTCTGTGAAAATGCAATAATCTTGTTAGTTCTTGTCTCCCTTGATCTTATATCAATAATATTCAAAATTTGGTAATGGCCTGTATACAAGTCCATAAGTAGGTAAGTATATAAAATTAGCTGAGAAACATGTGCAGGTGTCATGAATTATTTTTCTCCATTTTTTCCAATTTTTCTTCCTTATTCCATAACTTAATCACCAGGGACGGCCTCTCGTGATGCATAATTTGGCCATACAGACAGCATATAGTGGAGTCATTTCCACACCATGGACGAAGTTTGTTTTTTTAATTCGGTCTTGATGTCAGTCACATGCCACTTTGAGACACAGCAGACAGAAGCTGACCCAAACATTCATTTTTCTTCATTCTGATATTGAAATACAAGGGGATGGGTAAACGTCAAACCAACTAAATGGGTTAATCATCACTATATCATAAATCAGTTATTTGATACTCATTTCCTTAACTCTGAAGCTGCAAAGTCATTCCACCTGAAATGGCTAATGGCTGTAAGAAATAAATGTGCTAGACATCAATTTCATATAGCACTATGGGAAAGTATAGTAGCAAAAAGGGTTAGGAATGAGTTTGTGATTAGGCAAAAGGTAGAGGTTGAACAGTACTAGAGGGTAATATGGTAGCGAGATAGGGAGCTGATGGGGTATAGTATATGGTAAAGGTTGGAAGGGGAAGGAGTTAAGGGAGTAGGGAAAAGTTCGCTTGAAAACAATCTTTATTTCCCCTACATTTCTGGGTTGTACTTTCTCTTAGTGTGGTCAGTTGTTCTTAAACCATAAAATGTTTAAATTGTTTTCACTTGAATTTCTTATTTATTAATTTATACATTTATTATTTGACCAATTTATTTGTTTAATTTTTAAGAATTAAACTTTCAAAAATAATAATAATAAAGATAAACAGGATTCTCAACACCAGAAACTAACCTTTAAAGAACCCACAATTGTTTTTGTGTTTTTTATAGCCTTGCATTATCCCAGGTCAGGAAAGAAAATTC
This sequence comes from Penaeus vannamei, assembly GCF_003789085.1. Classification (NCBI taxonomy): domain Eukaryota; kingdom Metazoa; phylum Arthropoda; class Malacostraca; order Decapoda; family Penaeidae; genus Penaeus; species Penaeus vannamei. The sequence continues at coordinate 193,770 of NW_020868599.1, read as the reverse complement.
AGAACAAAGCTCATTCTAAAGATTATTTTATTTTATTTTTCTGTTTGAGCTTCACCCCCAAAATCACACCAACAGTAAAGTAATATTTGGTACCATGAAAAAGCTTGATACTAAATTAACATTTTTAATGTCAGCCACATTTACATATATGTCAGAAACCATGATTTTTTTAAAATCTAGTTACAGTAAAGCTAAATATATTGCCCATTGAGTAATTAGACGATACTCATTACTGTCCTTTGCTCCTTTTTGTATATATCTCTACAAACAAATATTAACAAAATAGTTAAACTGTTCATATCAAAATACCTCTTCAATAAGATTAACATAAAAAAAATATTATCAAATATAACATAAAAACAATCATTTTTTTCCACACACACTTCATGATTTAAGCCTTCGAATCCTCACAAAAGAAAGGGAAAGATGGCTTTTCTCTTTAGAGGATAGTCCTTAAATGTTTCCCGATACCATTTGTGATTCATCACTGCAACCTGGACCTGAAATGTATTGGTATTCATAAATTAGTAGCATAACAATTTCTTCCTCTGTGTTATAATAGACTTCTCCAAATCAACGTCAGAGCATTTATATTTTACCATAATAATATTTACTTCATGTATTCCGTAAAGATCATTCCTCACCTGATTACAAATGACCCAAGTTGTGACAAAAAGCCACTCTGTGTGACGCCAAAGAACAAATGTGATTCCCACGTATACAAGGACCTCTGCAAACATATGTGGGCAAGACAGCAGATCAAACATTCCACCTCTCGGCATCATGTGCTTTTCTTTGGCAGCCTTTCCTGGAAATATATTGTGATTAAGAATTACCATAATCCTAAAATAAGCACACAAGGAAAACACACATACACACACTCAAACACAAACACATTGAACTATATAACTAAGAAGGTATGAATGAAAACAAATTCTTATGGTGCAACCAAATATAATTTCATTTTCATTTTTATCAGACTTGTTGATTCATTCTCATTCCCCTCATTTATGCTTTTGTTTCCTTTTCATTCCTTTTCATCTCTTCTATTTTTTCCCCTTTACTTTTTTCTTCTTTTCCTTTATAACAAAAGGGCTAACTAAAAACATACCCTCCACTGATTTACTGAAGAGTAAAATCTCATCTACAGTTAGTTCCCAAATTCCATACAAATTAAAGAAGTCACTTAGAAAAGCCAATGTACCACTAAAATTATTCCCTACTGTTCAAATACTATTGTCCTCATTTATTGCCTGTCATATTATAAGTAAAAGTTATGCAAACTCACCTGAATTCTTCCTCAGTGAAGCCAATATATTAAGACTGGAGAACTGAAGAACATATCCAGCCAGACACAATATACAACCAATTACATGACACATTTCCACACTGGTAAATGTAGCATCAAACTCTGCAAAATATAGTTCTATACAATATCCATATATTCTAAAGATCATATTCAATAATATAAACATTCATGTACTAATGTGCTGCATAGATCTGCATAAGCAACAATGTATGAAAGAAAAATACTAATAAAATACATACTTTGGCCATCAAATCCAGGTGCTTCAGCCAAGAGTAGAGTCACAGCACCAAGATAATGCGTATGACCAACAATATAATGGAGAATATTGATGTGGCCTGAGCTGAAAACACTAACAAAGAGGTTCTCATACAGTCGCCGATATATCTGGAGAGCTAGTAAGACCAGTCCTATTGCTGCAGATGTGCTGGTGACTGAAAGAGTTGAAATCTTTATTTTAAATTGTCAACTATATGTGCATATCTAGAAAATAAAAAGCCAATACATAGTCAATATGTGTATATAGCTATCTATCTATAAATATGTATACTTGATATATATATATATATATATATATATATACACATACATTATGGTTAATAGTTACAAAGTAAAATAAGTGCAAGACATCAAAGGTCATATAGCACTAAAGAAAGTTGTAACTGTGAAAGGGTAAAGAGGGTAGTTAGTTGATGATTAAGTGTGTTGCACATCAAAAGTCTTACAACATTTCAGGAAGGCAAGGATTAACAAGGCTGATAAGATCAAAGTTGTCAAAGGAAGAAGTGTGGCATTCTGCAAGAATGTACATTGGGTAAGGTAAGGATTAGTAAAAGGAGAAAGGTGGTGTAAGGGTGATTAGATCACAGTTTCAGGAAAAATGTCAAGAGGGAAAGCAGGGAAAGGGGGGGGGGGGTTGTGAAAAAACGTTCACGTGTGTATCCAGGGGGAAGCAGAAGGGATCATACAGAAAGAAAGGAGGATGAGACAGTTGAAGCAGGGGGAAGGGGGTGTTGGAAGGGGTGTAGGGGGAACATAAGTAGGAGGAGGATGGATATTGTCAGTTACTTTGAGTGTAGTAGAAATGGGAGCAGACATCTGAGGACAAATGAGGTGTAGGCATGTTATCTTTGGTCATAATTTGATAGTTTTAAATGTCTTTTTCTGTGGAGTGTTGTCATGTGCAATGAGTTGGGCAAGGAGGAAGAGGGGTAGATTGGAGTGTCTGGAATAGTGCTGGATTTAGAAGGGCAAAAGTGGGAGAGGGAGGGGAAGAAGTGGGATAGGAAAAGATACTGGGCAAGATGTAGAAAAATTTTGGGATGGAGAGGGAGTGGAAGAGCGAAGGGCAGCACTGGAGTAGGAAGAAAAGAGACAAAGTTCATCTGCATG
>NW_020868599.1:136072-183572 GCF_003789085.1 Penaeus vannamei | reverse complement strand
ATAATTTGATTTAAAAAGAACAATGCACTAGAGTGATAGATACACATGCTTTTCAGGAATTGAATTCTCAGGACCTATTCTGATAAAGCTAGGGCAGTGGGCCTCAACACGGAGAGACTTGTTCCCAGACTCCTGTTGCCGCCAGTTTGCGAAGCTCCAGAGAAGCGTCAAACCACACTCATGGAAGTACACAAAATATATGATGAAAAAATCCTTTGGTCCTGACTGGAGGAAGATATTTGTAAAGTTTGACAATAACCGAAACCCAGTGGGGTCTGGGTGTGTTGCACAGGTTAGAATCATATTTTTAGGAACTGTTTTCATATATGTGATTAGATTTTTATATGCTACTTTTCTCAGTAACTTTGACTATCTTCTTCATTGTCTTTCTCTTCCTTTTTTTTCTTATTTGATTCATATTTCATTCTTTCTGTCTTCTTTATTATCTTCTTCATTTTCTTTCTCTTCTCTTTCTTCATCTTGTTCATCTTCTTGTCATCCTTTTCATCCTATTTTTCAAGTCTTTTATCAACAAAGTGATTCAGGAAGATCATGTCTCTTTTTGGGGTACAGGGATCCTGCACATAGATTTGGATTTGTGTATAACATCTTTTAAAACATAGATGCAAGTAATTTGTTTTGTGATATGATTTCAAACAGTTTTAGGAATGCAAAAGGGGGTGATATACTATAGTTCTCATTTTAATATCAGCAGAACATACATAGACATATCTTAAAGTTTGCCAATGGTCTTACAAAATTTTTACAAATTGATAATACTTTTGCAGGTTTATAAAGTCTGGATGTCTGCAGAAGCCATTACAGATGAAGAAATACTCACTGAAATTCTGTCTGAAATGGAAGATGATGTTTCTGATTCATTTGAAGGTGAGGGAGTGTTTGAGTTTGTGGTTCTAGCAGTTGAGATTAATACACATGCAAAGTACTGCCTTTAAAGTTGCTGTTATTGAGAAGGTACTGCTCTTTCATTCTAGGTATGCATGTCATAGGATTCAGGAGTTTATTGGGCTTAGACGATGGAGAAGAGGTAAAGCAGAAGAGGATAATAGAAGAATGGAGGGAGAAGCGAGACCAGATGAGGAGAGAAGCAGAGGAAAAGGAGCGGAGGAGAGCAGGTATAGAGAAGGAAGAGCAAAACGTAGATTTGCATGACGTAGTTTTGGAAAAGGAGAAAGAGGAAATGTCGAAAGTAGACCCTGAAAATGGAGAAAAACGTGTGAAGAATAATGAAACAGGGATGATAAAAGGTAATAAAAAGTTTGTAGCTGAATCAAGTGTTGATGAAAGTGGGAAGGAATTAGTCGAAATAAACACTGGAATTATGAAGGAAAATGAGCAAATATTAGACATTTGTGCAAGTGCAGTGGTTAACAGAAAAAAGCAATTAGATATAGTGCCTGATAGAGATTTAGAAAAGAAAGCTGAAAAGATTAAGGAAATTACTTCAGACAACCAACTTTTAGAAAAGTTTTACAAAGAAGATTGTAAAGATACAACCAGTAGTTTTCAGTCAGGTATTTGAATACTGTTTTAAGTGCCAAGCCTCTTGTGTGTATCACAGCAGCCACCTACATTCACCAAATATATAAATTAGATATATGTTGAAATGACACTGGGAAAAATTAAAATGCAGTACACGATTTGCACTCCGAAAACACCTCTTTTCTTAAGCTTGGATAGTTGTTGTTTTTTCAAGTTGAATTTGACTACAACTGTGCATGATAAGCAAATACACAGTGTGTTTCCCCCTATTATTTCAGTGCACATATTTTTAACCTTACCAAAAGGAAGATGGCAAAGACACATTTCACTGGCAAAGAAATATCTTCTCTGATAACTTTGGACATTGACTCATACTCTTATTACTGCATGTCACGAAGCACAATCCTTATATCCGAGTTTATTTGAAATTCTCCTGAAATTTTGTATTATGAAACATAGTTGCCATTATATGTTACATGAAATTAGATTATTATTACTAGATTGTCTTATTTGTGCTTTTTATGCAGTGATCATAAATATACATGTGCTTTCAGAGAATGATGCTTCAGGTAAATCCGATGTAGATGTATTAACAGTAACAGAAAATTTGGTGGCCGAATTAGTAAATACTGAAGAAGATCAACAAAGACAAGCAGATCTGGAACCTGATGAGGAACCCTTTGAAGACACAACTGAACATTCATTAGTAGAGGTGGTTGCACCATCAGTCTTTCATTAATGTATTCCTATTGACTTTGCAATCTGTGGTGTTGTTGCATGTGTTTACCATTCTATTCTTGCTTGGGAATTTCATTGAAAAAATATTCCTTGTTGAGAACAGTTGTCAGCTAATGCAAACTAATCTTTCTCAATTCGTAGGAGTGGCAAGAAGGTGTGCATGACAAGTCCCTTCCACTGGAAGAAGCTCCGCCAGAAGACCTGGATGGCCTTGTCCCTGTGGCAGTTAAGGTTCTGCACCCTGGTATTTACTCGTGTTTCCGGTATGTTTCGAAGTTTTTATTGCATCATATTATTGTTATATTGTATGTGAATTTTCTTCAATTTTAACCTGATGCCACCAGGGATGGTGTGTACATACTTGCTATGCCCACTGTAAATTTATTTATTGATTGTCTTTACTCTCAGATGGCATCGCAAGTACTGAGTCATTAATAAGTCAGTTACTAGTACTGCATATCTCACTTGTTTAACCTTTTCCTTGATTTTTGGAAATATTCTTTTACTGTATATGTCTAGTAGTAGTGTCAATAACATTATAAAAATCGTAATGGCTATAATAATAATAACAACATCAATACTGATAGCATTTGTAAAATAAAATTTTTCTTAAAAACTCAAGGAAAGGTGAAATCAGGAGAGCTTACGAGATCTACTAAATGACTCCTAGATGTCTAAGCACTTGTGGAGCCTCTGCGTGTAGAGACATCACAAAATAACACTATAGTGAGCGCCACATTTTCGTGAAGACACTGCGTTAATATGCTCAGTTTATGGTAATGCATAATAATGTATAATCATGATGAAGACTTAATGCAAAGACAAAGACATACATGTTACTCATTCACAAGAATAAATACAAGTTGAGTTATTTGTTGTGCACATAAGCAGTTTCTTTTAATTATTTATAATTCATTGATTGATTCTTTAATATCTTTAGGAGAGATCTGAAGATTATGAAGGCCTGTGCATCTTTTATCTCGGCAATTTATCCTCCTCTTAAGTGGCTTTCCCTCCCTCAGTGTGTACAAGAATTTGCTGAGGTGATGTCATATCAGGTGAGTTGTTATAATTGTGCATGTAGGCATCTTTTATTCTTTACAATTTATATATTTTTTCTGAAACATGAGAGTAAAATTTCAGAGTCACTGATCTAGAATAGTGTATGAGAAAGACTTATTCCATGCTCTGTGAAGTTTCCATTCTCATTCTAAACTTTTTACAATTAGGGCAAAAACTTTGTGAGTTATGTTTTTCTTCTATGCAACTGAGGTTTTATTCCTTGTTTAGGATAAAGTCATTTCTTCCTTCTCTTTTAGGCAGAGAGTTTGCTGAAATGATCTTGCTTTTCAGATCGATCTCAAACTAGAAGCTGAAAATTTGGAATTGTTTGCTGAAAATTTTGCCGATAATCCCTATGTCAGATTTCCAAGAATACTGCGACCATATGTTACAAGAAAGGTAAAGGAGCGGAACTGTGGTAGGGTAGCTAGTTGTAAAAAGATTTGAGGATTTTTTTGTAATTAGTCATCCTTTTTTTATCACTAATTTTCAAAAAGTGGACTTTCCTTGTTCTTTGGCATGTAATCTATAGTAACCTCATATGATGTGAAAATAGAAATAGGTATCAAAAGAAAAAAAACATTCTACACATCAAATCTAAAGAATCATTTTGAATTTTTTCTGTAGTAGAATTAACCTTAAAAAAGGATGTTGGGTCTTATAAGAGTATTAACTTATAGAGCTATATTATCCTCTATCATTGTTATTTAATATCTGTATTGTAAAAATCTCCTTTATAGTTGTTTATTTCATACTATTAGGTGCTCGTTGAAACATTTGAAGAGGGAGAGCAGATGATTGATTTCATTGGCTCAACGGGAGAAGACAAACCTGCTGAGCTTAAGAAACGTTTGGCAGAGATTGGAGTTGATGCATTGCTGAAAATGGTAAGGAAGGGCCAAAGTTATCAGCACATGAAAGAATGTTAGATCCTTCAATGGTCTTTAAGTAATGGGTGTCTTTCCCTGTACAGGTTTTCGTAGACAACTTAGTGCATGGTGATTTGCATCCAGGTAACATCTTGGTTCAGAACAACAGTGCCAAGGAAGAGGGCAGCAAGGCAGCCTCAGGAGATGTTGTCAAATTCATGATGGTAGATGTTGGGTGTGATACTTTCGTCATGCATGTGGAACCAGACCCAAATCCACTGCGCATCTGTCTCCTCGACTGTGGTGTTGCATCCAGACTCAAAGAGAAAGACTTAGCCAATTTCAAGGCTGTCTTCAGACAAGTGGTTTTTGGTGATGTAAGTATTCTTGCCATACCAGTTGCATCCACAGCAAAACTTGTCATAAACTCACATTGTTCACCATAGTGTGTACATACTAGTATTATAAACAGATTGAAAACAAGTCAATGACCACCATTGGAGGATGAGTCTGACATCAAAGTTATTGTGATTGTATATGCTTTTGTCTTTCACATGTTTTAGTGTATTGCAGAAGCATTTTGACGTACTGTATGCCTTTACATTTACTGAAGATATTGGCTCTGCTAATTTTTGTATCTAAATAATTGTTTTTTAGGGAGAGTCTGTGGCAGACTTGTTCCTCAATAATAGTGAACATTGCTGTAAGGACCCTGAAGCCTTCAAAGCAGAGATGACCAGCCTTGTAAATTCAGCTAGGGAAGATACAATAGCATTATCACAGGTAAGTGTTCTCAGAGAAAAGGAAAACACTAAAACTTAATAATCCTATTTTTCAAGTGAAGGTGTTTTACCATGAACATAATCTTTGTTCATCGAGATTAAATAGCTCTGTATATGCTGTACTATATATGGATTTGCTGGATTATTAAGCACACTTATTTTCATTTTCAACAGATTGATGTGGGGGTCCTGCTTCAACAAGTCTTAGGGATCCTCTTACGTCATCAGGTACGGCTAGAATCTGCCTTCAGTGCTGTGGTCTTAGCAGTCTTTGTTCTGGAAGGTCTTGGTCGAACATTAGACCCCAACATGGATATCTTAGAGAGAGCAAGACCAATCTTGGTTACTGGAAAAGTGAAGTGATTGTGATACTTATGATCTGTGAGGATTAATTTGTTATTTACATCATTCAGTTCGGATCTTTCTCAGTTACAGTAATGCAGGGATTGTTTAATGGTGTTATGTTTGCGGGTTGACTCCTTATGGCATGATGTAAGCCTCAAATTCCAGTGGAGCAGCACTTGTTTATTACCACGACAGTTGTAAAGATATTTACATTCTTACTAGAGACTCCTGAAATTCCTCATCAGCTCTGTATACATAAACTGCCATGGTCGGATAACATTACTCCTAGTTTTAGCTTTTTCCAAAAATATTTTTTTGTATTGAAAAATTATTTGTATGAATATGTGAATGCAAATCGTTTGAGAAAAGGCAGTGAAATATTTATACCATGTATGATGATATGGCCACAGTTGCTAAAATGGCAAAATATAAGTAATGTAAGATAAAGCTACATTAATATTCACAGAGCTCAGCAAGCGTCCATGTGCATGACTGTCCTAATATTTTAAAAACTTTTTTCCAGAATAGTTACTTGCTGTGGTTAAATCTTGGGTGCATAAGGCTTTATATTGTTGAATTGCCTGTAGACTATCAAGGTTTTAGTATAGTTGATAGTGTTGCAGAGAATATAATACTATACTGGTATATCAGGTATGACTGTAATCTCCTATCAAGTCAGGTGGTGCCTTGTTGCAAAGCTTTTATTGATACAAAATTGGGTATCTTCATTGGGTTATGAAACATTTTGTAAATCGAGATATAGGTTAATTTCTTTAAAAGCAGAAATTGACAAAAGACACTGAAAATCCAGATCCAAAATCCAAAGAACAAAACAGAAATTTATGTACATTAGAACTATTTTTTTTTCCTTTTTGATTACAAAAATAATAGATATATGTGATATAATAGAATTATTTTGAGATTAGTTATGTAGAAATTCTGTATGTGACTTTCTTCAGCAACAAGCATATAGGCTGTGACATTTTCATTTCTTGTCCTTTATATTTAGCTTCATTTATGTCATACAGTGTTCAGGAAATTAAATATTTCTTTTTCTAGTCATGCAGATTAAAAATGAAGTCATTTTAAATACTGACATTCTTTGTTTCTAGCTTTCTTGATTTCTTTTTCCTTTTTTCTTCTGACGTGTTAGAGTAAGATAAGGGAAAGGCTCTGGGAATGAGGTTTGTATTCTATTCAGGTGATTTACTGTAGTTTGTAAGTTTTCCTCCTTCCAGATATTATGGTATATTCCTGTTTAGGAAGTAACTTGTAGTAAACTGCTTTGCCAGCATAATCTATATGAGGTACATGAGACATAATGTAGATTATGTTATGGTATTTGCTTGGACAGCTTTAGTAGTAAGAACCTGAAAGTGAAAAAGAGTAAGAATATAGCATTTCAAATGTTCGTGACCTTATTCCTTGCTAAAAGGTGCACATATGTCTCTCTAATGCATTGTTCGAGAATATGTTTACAATCTTGATGTTAATGTTGAATTACCAGAGCATTTTAGAACTTAAGCATTTCTTAGGGAAAAGAAAAATGCCAAATAAATACTGTGTGATAGTTTACATGATAGTGGACATACCCAGTGTGAAATTTCAGAAGTAGAGGAGTCCCATCATGTTTTTTGTTATATTTTGTTTGAATAGTTATTTAAAATTTGGTATTTTATTTTGTTATATTTTTGAATATTATTTTAAAAATTTGGTTATGATTGAGGATGAATAAACTTGATAATCTTGTTATCTTTTCCTACTACTAATATGCCTTGTATTGTCATGCCACCCACTCACCACTCACTCACTCACTCATTCTCAAATACTGAATTCATGCACACTCAGAGGGAATGGTAAATGCAATAGAGGTGGAGCCATTCTCTAAGTTAACACATAGTTGTAAGCCACAGAACCACATCAAATGTGAAGGTTCTTTAAACATAGTTTCCATATCTCTTTCTAAACCTATCACTTTGGTTCCTCAAAGGAAATATCTCGGGAAAAGATCTGAGGAGGAAGCTAGTGGTATAAGATCTCTAAAGGAGGAAAGCAAATTTAGAGATTTAGTTTAGAACTTCCTTGGACCAGGGACCCCTCAAGTTGATATTCTAGAAATGAGAAACTCCAGCTTACTATAGATAGTAACTGACTACAGACAGTGACTATATTGAAGAGTCAAGATGTTTCTATCTTTTGAACCTTTTCATTAATCAGAAAAGGTAAAAGTAAAACAATATTCAGTACAAGATAAGGTTTGGGTGCTAAGTGTAAAAAACAGATAGTACTGAAGATCTACATGATATGATTACTGTCACCAAGATTAATTATACTTGAAGATGTCTTACTCAACTAAATATGTTTCTTGCAGCTTACGTGTCGGAAGTATAAGCGTGTGTATTTCAAAATTACGACAAGGTTCACGATTTTCAACTTTTCAGATATTTTACTACTTTAAAAAAAATTTAAGAATGGTGTCCTATGATCTTTCCTGGTGGTGTGCATTGGAAATGTTTATTTTGAGGTTTTTAAGTGTCTTCCAAATATCTAGATTCTGAAAAGTAACCTTATTGAAAAAGTTATGACTTCTTCCAAATACCTGTTAAAAATAGGGGAAGAATGGAGAACCTGAAGCATACTGTATGTCTAAAATCAAACACAATATTTTACCTTTTAAGCCTTAATAAATAAGTATGTAACAACATTCTAATTTTGCTTATTTTAATGGATACTACTTCTATGATTATTTCATTCATCATTTAACTTATGCCTCATACGAGTAATTATTAGTGTTTTGTGTGTAGTCTTTACATTTAAACTTATATTGTTCAGAACAGCAATCATTGAATGGCTATGCATATATTTTGAAATGGAACTAATAATGAAAAACAGTAAACAAAACATTTTTCTTATTCATTGTAAAACGACAGCAAGGGCAAGAATTACCTTGCCAAATATGCCTTCATGTTATTACAAATATCTTTTTAGAAACCTTGAGAAATAAGTTTCAACAGACTTATAAAAGAAACATTTACACGATTTCTTAAAATTAAATTATTTAAAAGATATCTAGCCAAAATGTGGACTCAGATCCTCTCTTTCATCACATATTTAACATTAGTATTATTGAAAGCAAAAACTAGGTGATTAGAAACACACTTATGATTAAGCAATCTGTTATAATCATTTATTTTTAGGAACAATCAGTTTTACATGGTGTGTATATATATATGAATGTGATCAATATTTATACATTATTATATATAAATTTGTATTAATATATTTTTGGTAATATTTATTATTGTGACCTTTCTTTATTTCTTCACGTGATATTCAGTGAAAATTTCAGTAAACATAGCAAGGCACTGATTAAAAATAGCCAAGCAACTGAAAACTAATAACTGAAAGTATAAAACAAAATTTTATCATGTTTTTCTATCAAAACATTTACATTCTAATTCATAATTACACAAAGCTTATCAGCAAGAAAATGTAAAATCTTTGTCCTGCAAAGTTAAACAAGTCAGAATTAACAAAATGTCCTGATTTTACTTAAGATTAATGAAGCATAATAAAAAACTTATCAGTAGCTAAGGAAAAAAAAAAAAAAAAAAAAAAAAAAAAAAAAAAAAAGTATATGTGCAGTATGAATAGTTCTGCCCTTTCTTAATCAAATATTTTATGACGGCCACAGCATATTAAATGACAACTGTCCATTCCTAGTAGTCTAGTGACCTTGTTCAAGATTAAGAAAAAATTTATCAACATAATCATACTGCTTTGTAGAGGCGAACAACACTTTATTTCTTTTTCTTCAGCTCTTCGAATCTCTTCGTTAAGTCATCGAAATCAATATCTTCTGTTGTTTCGTTGGGATTCTGGACAGTATTTGAGCCTGGAACACTAGGTAGATCAGGTATGGTGGGCAAGTCTGGGAGGTTGAAGTCCGCATTTGTACCTTCACCAAACTTAGAGCGTGGACTTGGCTTGGGCTTATCACCATCCTGGAAAGTCAAAAAGTTTTTGGTGTATTTTTTATATATTAGAGAGAGAGAGAGAGAGAGAGAGAGAGAGAGAGAGAGAGAGAGAGAGAGAGAGAGAGAGAGAGAGAGAGAGAGAGAGAGAGAGAGAGAGAGAGAGAGAGAGAGAGAGATAGATTGTAGGAATTTATGTGACTTATAAATATATGCATACATGCATGTGTATAAATGCATTCGTATACCTGAGTATAAACCCTACTTACATGCCTACCAAACCTAATGTCTGCTACAACTAGAATATTTTATTTTTCTGAGTGTATTACCCACCAGAATGAGCTTTTCCCAGTAATCTAAAAATGTTTTATAGCACATACCCAATCAAAAATGAAGTGCATATTTGGAAAAAGTCTTAAAAGTATAACAACTATTCTCTTTAATCTGGCTGGCTCCAATTTCTTTTATATTTTCTATAGTTTTCTTATTTTTCACAAAAAAAGTTAAACAAATTTTAGGCACACCATGTTTTCACCTGTGATTTTTTTTTTCTTTTCTTAATCTTTTGGAGAGAAAAAAGGTATTTCCTTATTAAACCTTGCCATATGATGACTCTCGTTAGCATCATTAAGGTATTGGGCCATCAACACGCTCCGTATTCATTCCAAACTCTTGGAGCTTTTTTTTTGGGGGGGGAACATGTCTTCAATCAGTTACCAAAAAAATATTAATAAAAGGAAATGTGTGATGTGCAACAAAAATAAAAATTCATAAAATGCAGCTTGCAGGAAACATCTTGAAATTTCCAAGTTTATCATAGGCAATAAAGCATGCAACCTCTATTTTATAATCTCTTTTCATTCCTTCCATTGATGCATATTGAACATCCATGCATAAAACATCAGTAAATAAAAAAATAAAACAATACTAATAACAAAAAATACTAAAGATTATCTATTACACAAAACAGCCAAACTAAATATCAGCAAATGACATGATCATCACAAATCTAATTGTAAATCTAATGACCTATTTGAAAAAGTTGACCTAATATCACCCCTCAATGAATATACATTTAACCTACTGGGCATATGCATTGTTGATATAGTTTTTTGTGAATTTTGTTTATACATGTCTTAACAAATGCATAGTCACCACGGCTTGCCTGCCTAAACTGATAAACCCATCTTTCAAATTACGTTTTTTTTTTTTTTTTTTTTTTTTAATTGTTATTATTATTATTATTATTATCATAGATATGATTATCATAATACATTCAGAAAATCAAGTTAAAGTGTAAACAGGTGTCATAAGCTAGGCAATTGGTTTAACAGTTGTCTTCTTGGTGACAATGAATTCCTGAGGCCAAGTATGTGTAAACAAAATTAATAAAATAAAACTGTAGTCGACTGGGAATGTATGCATAAAAAGGTTCAGAGCTAATACACATAGCCCATGCAATATAAAACAATCAACTTTCTCTGACTAAATAGCATAACTAAAAAATAAAATTGCCATATTGTACAACTATTCCATAAGACGACAGTGTAAAGCAACCACATCCAACTACCTTCAGGTTGGTAGCACCTGGTGACACATCTGGAGGGAATTCCCTTCGCACAGGCTGGCCATCCCCAGGTAAACTAGGAGGTGGCGCATTGGGAGGGGGCCCGAAGTCTCCCGTGTGCCCAGAAGGCATGAAGGAGGAGTAGGGAGGAGGGGGTGAGTTGTCTAGCCCCAGCAGTTCATCCCACTTGCCAGTTCCGGTTCCGGTTCCAGCCCCACTAACGTTCTACAAAAGACAGGGTGCAATCATGCTGGTGCTCATACCGGGCGTGCATGTGCAGGCTCTCTCACTCCAGTGTGTTGGGGATAGGTTTTACACCTTGGGGGTATTCAACAATAATTCAAATAAGCAGAAAGCTAATCATAAAACTGAGCAAGAAACTTTAAAAAATAGATAGCAAGTCTGGATGTCATCCACTCACAAATCATATTGCAACACAATGTTCATTTAGTTTTCAATTTTTAAAAAAGTAATTCAAAATAATCCAACAGAGACTGTAAAAAAAAAAAAACAGTTCAACTGATATAAGAACAAAAAATTTAAAATAACAAGAACTAATCAAATATTTGTCTACTCACAAAACATTTCATCATAATGAAGGTTCATGTGAAAGGAACATAAAAGAAGAGGTTTTGGGTTTAATCATTCATTATACTCCAATTCCTCTTGCCACCATTCTAGCATTCATATCACACACTCATTTCTCTTTCCAAACATAACAAGCAGATGTTAGAAAGTACATGTCAACTGCTCAGCTTCAAGCTATCTTTGATTTACATTCCTAGAAATTAAACATAAGAAGCATACAAAATAACTACATTCATCAAGGGATAATAATTTTGAAAAAAATAATGGGGATATATTATCGAAACTCAGAACTGCAACACAAGTTTTCCTTCATATACATTTCTTTGAAGTTTGATTAGGACAAATTTTTCTCTACAATATGTTATCAGCCAGTTTACCGCATTATATAAAGATGTTGTATTGCTCAATCTGAGGAATTACTATTCAATATACGTAGCTTCTTACTGTGTTGACCAAACACACATAATATTTCTTTTTTTACTGTTTGTGTATTAACTGATTTCCTTTCATATTTTTTAATTTATTTTCTAAATTATTTTCATTAATTTACGTTCTAAAACTTAAGTACTTCTTGAAATATTTATAGTTCCCTTATTTTTTCTTTATTGTTGTTCATGTTACACATGTACTTATACCAATCCATAAACATACATATATACACACGCAATATATTCATATAAGCATCAATACATACATAAATATTATCTTTTCATCCATCACTTTTTCTTTCTATGGGGATATCAAAATAAAGGAAACAAAAAAAGCAAGCTCTAGCAATTACACATATAATCCAGCACAAAACATTAATAAACCCTAAGGCACAGGTCAACTCACATCCATGTTGTTGATCTTGGGAGGGAGAGGGTCAGCTCCGGGATCAGGGGGTGGGGGTCCACCTGGAGGGAAGTTCTGGGGTCCACCTGGAGCAATGTTGTACCCTGTGGCTCCCCCTGGGTATGGTGCCTGAGGGTATGGTGCTTGCCCCGGAACACTTGGCAAGTTGAACACTGAGCTAGCAGGATCCTGAAATCAATTAGATGATCTTTAAATCTCAGAACACATTTACTTCCACTCTGGAAAAAAATACTACCAATAGAAATAATAAAAAGTACATGAATTCTATATATCCAACAAAGCATTAAGTGCATAGCATATTTTTGGTGAGCAAAAAAAATGCCATCACTTTAACAAGCATCACAAGCATATTGCTTAAAATCCTTAAGCACAGGCAACAATGCAGAAGGTCAATTCAACACCCCTGCTCGTGTAACCACAATACCATTTGGACACCATCATTTTCTGTGGCAGTCTTTGGCAGCACTAGAACACAATGATGACGACTCTCTCCGACTGGTGGCAAAAGAATAGGTTTCTTGTAACACTCTGGGTGGTCAGTTAGCACCAAGTCTATAATCGAGTTCATATGTGTGGGCTCTTGCACAAGGTTGGTCATTTCTAGACCTGCACAGAGACGGCCTTGGTGCAAGTTGTTGAAATCTCCTGCAATAGCAATAGCGATGTCCGGTCTAAAGCATCGAATATCCAGGACTGTGTTAACAATCTGGTCCATCAGCAATGGTCCTGTGGCTGCTCTTGGGGGATGGTACAGTCCACATATTACCAGCTTTCTATCCACCTCAACCCAGACACACTCTAGTTCTGGGGGAGCATCAAGTTTTACTTCATTTGGGTGAAGGCACTCAAGAACATACACAGCCACACCCCCACCTCTGCTCTCTCTGTCATCATTAAACATTTTGTATCCGTCGAGGGTGTAGTTGGTGGCTGGACGAGTTTCTGAAAACCACGTCTCACTAACAACAATGATGTCAGGTTTGTGTTCCTTCACAGTTTGGGTAAACTCTTCAAAGCAGTTTGTGAGAGACTGAGGATTCGTGACTAGAATAGAGGGAAGACTGAGGTTCCCTCCCATCTCTGGAGATGAACTCTTTGGTGTTGCTGGTAAATGTGGTGTTGGAACTGGCACAGGAACTGGCTGCAGAATTTGATCAGGGTGTGGCATCAAGCTGGAGCTGTTGTGGAATCCCTGTCCCTCTTGAAGGGATTGTGAAGGTATCGGCACCTGGCATAGATTATGATGTTGACTTCATTCTTATCATTGCTGCAGTCAGCCTTAGACTAGGACTAAAACCTAATTCATATCTTATACAAAATATGTTGATAGTTGGGAGGGAGAGCATCACATTTCAGCTTCAAAGATTTTATATTCTACATTATAAATTTATATCATTCTCTCCACTTACATTTCAAAGAATTTCTTAATAAGCAATTGCTGCATTCTGCACTAACACTCCTGAATTCTTTATGAAAGCCATGGAACACTTAAAAGCAACAAATAACAATTAATAACAAAGCAAATCATAAAACAAAGGTAAACAAACAAAACATCCATGCAAATGCCTACCAAAAGTCAAAACTAAAAAATAAATAAATAAATAAACATGTTACTAAATTTACCTTACAGTCTGCCAAGTTTCATTTTGAAATATCAATTAAAAGATGAAATAGTCCCAACACTGAAATACAATAGCAAAGCATACATTTCTTGTAGGAAAAGTCTTCATGTTCTTCAAATTAAAAAAAAAACGCCACACACAACAGCATGAAGATGAAGATGGGCAGAACAAAAAAGGACAAACTCTTGACAAATCAAAAGAAAAAAATATGACCACAAAGAATGAAATAATCACTAAGCTACTTCTGTCTCAAAAAATCTGCAAATTCAATTTACGAGCCAAAGAATGGCACCAGAAAAAGTAAACAAACACAAAAAAGCAACTCCAGTTTCCATGATACAATATTCACTCTTTCCTTAAAAAAAAAAAAAGTAATGGTATGTACAACAGAAGACTATTTCCATTAGATATCAATCATATACATTTTTAGATAATTATTTTCTGTGTCTTTTACTTAGGCAGAAAGGACCCCCCCCATAAAAATGATGTATTCTTACAGAAAGAAAACATGAAGTATATATAAAAATAACAGCTGTCCCTATAATTGTCTATAAAATAAGCTTGAATACAGAGTCTTATTTACATCTTAATTATAAAAGCAATACTGACTGAAACTGTGGTAACATGAAATACCTTCAGAAAACAAGCTATCTATATACAACAGAATGATTCTAGAATAATTCTAGAACAGGATACAAAAACTAGAATGCAAATATCTTACAGTACTGTCGAAAAAACAAATAAGATAAAAAAAAACAGCTCTAATAATAAATCAAGTCTGCATGTAGCTCCTCTAAACAAAAGCTGCAAATAGATTAAGTGTTTCCTCTATACAAAAACCCAAAGCAAAGCATAGCCTAATGGCTGATAAGAATAAATTCTGAAGAAATTCACAGAAATAACAAGTAGAAAGAATATTCAAATATATCATACGGTATAAACCAATCACAACAAACATCTTATGAAACAGAGGAGGGTAAAAATAACTAATCATACATAGCTTATCTAAACTGGCTTGCACATATAAACTTCAAATCAAGGACTCTCACACCCACTAGAATAAAAGATTGAAATAATAGCAAATGAGAATAGAAATGACAAAAATTATAATAATAAAAATAAATAAATAAAATGTGCATTTTCAATATATATGTAGTTAACATTCTAGCACTGGAGAAACTGATGCACAGGATTTAAACAATAAATTAATTAATAACCATCTTCATTATAACTATCTTTTTTCTTGTGATGCTAATAAGATCTTAACAAATACAAACAAGTACAATTTTAGCTCAACTTGACAAAAATAACCATTACCAAGACATAATCCTAGCATGTATAGTTGTAAAATCAAATCCTAAATAAAAAACAGTGGAGTTTCAATGTCATGGATTTCTGAATTCTAATCCAATATACTTAATTTTTGAGAGGGAAAATCAAGATTTATAAGGAAACATTGTCACCAAATTCTTTACGTCTACTAAGACTGTTAGAAATTATCTTCTAGACAAGTACAAATTTGGCAGAAGCTATCTCAATATGTCTATGCATACATGTGGTTTGTAAAAAATTAATCAAAATGTTATCCATCTCAAATATTAATGCCAATTTTCTACAAAAAAAAAAAAAAAAAAATCAAGTTTTATCCTTGAATTTATAAGTTATAATGAGTGAAAAACACACTTCACCACACAAGACAACATTAGTGGCAAACAAAATCAAACAAGAACAAAACAATTTGACAAAATCAGATCAATTCCTCTCTACACTGTTCCCTCTCCCATACCTGCGCCGGAGGATATGCGAAGGGGGCCATTGGCTGTCCAGGATATCCAACAAATCCTGCAGGAGGAATATTCATCTGTGCTCCGCCGACTGGGGCCGAGATGCTGTTGTTGCCCAGGTTGTTCTTCTCATCAAGATTTATGAGAGACTCGCACTGGGAATCACTCATTACCTAATATGGAACAGTGAAAGAAAATGTTTGGTTATTACTTCTCTTCTTGAGCTCTTGCCTTTTTGGAAAAATAATGTACCAACATGTAATCTATTACTGCCATAACATCTTATTGCCATGAAAGGCCACAAGATTAATATAAAGCACTGAATATGGCATTCACTAATACAAGATTCTATATAAAACACTGTATATGGCATTCAATAATACAAGATTATATGAAAAGCACTGAATGTGGCATTCATGAACACTGATAAATCAATGGTATTACCTGTGGGTCCGGTTCATACTCAATGTTGTAATTATTTGCAATCTCAACTAGATACTTTTCAACCATTACTTTGGGCGGTGCTTGGACACTCATCTTGTGAATCAGACGTTCACTTATAGTAGACACTTCCTTGCTCTGACAAGCCTGCCAAGAAAGATAACTATTGTCAATACTGCATGGTTCTCATCATTATGAATAAGATAATAATCGCACTGCACAATTATCAAAAAGAAAGAAAAACTCATATCCATGAAAAAATCTGCATACCATAGCATAAGGTTTTCCAAACTTTCTTGTCAGCTGGTCACAGATTACTTTAAGTTCAGCAACCTCTGTCGCAAGCTGCGGGGTCACCCAAATCACAGATGATATGGACTCTGCAAGACCTGCTTCTAGTTCCCTGAAACGAATTCCAGTAAATATATTTAGAGAAATATCATATCATAACCTCAATTTCCTTAACATCCAGAGTTCAGTACAGTTTTCATGAATCATTTATATAGAAACACCTATATAGCATACTAGTATTTTCTTCTATGAATCACTCACTTGCTTTGTTCTATGATACCAAAACGAGCCAATATCATGTCGCAGTACAATTCAGTCATCTCCATACCCTCAACCAAATAATCTTCCCGGATACAGTATTCAACGCGGATCTTTGCACGCTCAACCTGAAATGAAAATAAATGTTATTATACAAAGGGATAGTACATACTATTCACAGCGTTAAACGTTACTCTTCTCTTTTTACGATTATATGTAACTCAACAGTATCTTTATTTCTACAATAAAATACAAGAAATGACTGACTACTGTAGGATAATCTGCCCACCTTGGTGACTTTAACTACACAAGATAAACACTTTTAAACAATGATGAAATACTAATGCACTGAAACACCTCTAAATCTATTTTTGGACTTCAAGATAACAAAAACCCTGTAAAAATTTGTTCCTCCTTTCACATTATAAGTATATTTTTATCAAATACTTTTAAATTCATCTTTGCAACTACTTTACTCTATAATCATTATAAATATCAAATACAACATACAAAGACTGAGCTTTGTGCATTCATATCAAACAAAAATATATGTGAAAACAAATGCCATAAAATATTTTCAAATTTTGTAAAAAATAATAATAATAATGAGCTGAACACTTCAACTATGAAAATTCTGTGCCATTATAGTATCATTGAATCAAGAAAAGATAGTAATGATCATAGAGTACACATAAAAAATTGCTATTAGGTTTGCAAAAGAAGCTGCACCAGGTATAGCTATGCCCACAACTGCTCATCAAAGTCTGCCAATCTACACATCAATTAGCTCAACGACTTCTGCACTAAAGTTAGCGAACTTCTAGCAAATATGAACTGGTGTACCCCTTTAGCAATTTGTCATCAACTAAGGAACTAGTCAGAGCTCTTAATTGCCATGGTGGAATTCTGTTGGTCTTTTCTGGAGTGTAAAGCACAAAAGCTACAACACTGCCTGATGCAACCATACATTGGATGATGCGGACTACAAATGACAAATGACACTATCATAAAAACGTATGCATCTAAATTGTAAATGTGACATTTGCTATCCATAAAATCCTAGTTATCATTGATTCAAATTGAAATATCTTTACCAAAAAAAAGTAGCTGTCAAAATTCTAATTCCTGACATGAAATAATATCAATAGTATTGGAGCTGTTAAGACAGTTGCTGCAAATTGAAAATCAAAATATAAGACATAAACCCTGATAACAAAAAATTCAAATGATCAATATAACGTGCATACCTCTGGTGATCCAACGAGATCCAAGGAACCTTTATTACTTACATTCTACCACAATAATACATTGCCAAGGAGAATCCCAAATTGTATAAACAATGGTCGTGCTCATGGTGACCAAATTACCAAAAGGTCTTACATTTAAATGCTTTTATTTTGTATCATTAATCTTTTACCTTTTTATTTATAACAACTGTTACAATAAAAAAAATAGAATAAAAAAATAATAGCACCTGCTGAACTATCAATTCTGTGTACTGCTTACCTGTAAAATATGCATATGACATGAAAATTATGCAAAGAGTTTGAAAGTTTGAAGCCTTTTTGGTAGGTTATTTTGCTACCCAATTTTCACAAAGCAAGCATCTGTCATACTAGTAAACCACTGATTCTGTATATTTTTGGCCTGTGAAAACGTGAAATTTACAGACATGATTTAAATACCAAACATGGTTAGAGATTGTCAGAATGAATCTGGTGTCCACTACTTTTGCAAACCTTCCTTTTTTTATTTTAGTTGTTGCTGAGTGATCCCACATTCTGTACTGGATCTATTTTTAGACTCCGTATACTGCCCTAGAGAGACTGTAGCTCCACCCACCATCCCTGTCCGCACTAATGATGCACATCAGCTGGTCTATGCCCCACCCCATACTCAGAATGAGGAACTATCATTGGCAGATTCTACATCACAGTTTCCACCTCTGTGGTCCTTCCCCTGTCCTCCATAACCCCCTATTCCTTTACCTCACCCCATACCCCTCCACCAGGGATGGGAGACTAAAGGGGGGTACACTTTCTCATTCCCTGTTTCATTCTTTGTCCTCATACCCCCCCTCTTATCCCTCTCCTTCTTTTCTCAACATTTTACACCAAATATCTTTGAACAATTTCATATTTGACAATCTCTGCATCTCTGTCTCTAGATTTCTCTCTCTCTCTCAGGCATGTGTGGGTGTGCATGTGTATGTACATGTGCGTGGGGGGGAGGGAGAAAAGAGAGAGAGAGAGACACAGAAACTGTATTAGATGAGAGACATTCACGACAACACAAACAAATTTTCTGCTCGCTGGTGAGAGACCTGTAAACAAGCAACGCCTGCTTCTTAAACCAGCAGAGTGAAGAGGTTAACAATGACTTAATTTACAAGCTTTCAATGATCATTTTCGGCAAACAAACTAAAAGGCAAGGAACCATTTTTTTCCCTGATAGATGGCTCTTTTCTAGACAAATGCACATCAATAAAAAAAATACAACAATAATTGAGTAATTTTTTCTAATACATCCTCATAAAGGATCATGATGATTTTGGCATCACTGGATTCCTCTCACTATCTAGTTTCCAAATATACAAGAATTACAGCATGGGAAATCCCCAAACCCCAACATTCTTGGCCCTGATAGCAGAGGAGACATGAAAGCTACCAGTGAAATTGCAGGGTAAAATGTAAATAATATACACAGAATCTGTAACTATATTGTAAACAATATATTGTAACCATTAAAAAATGCAGGACCCCCCATGAGGGACGCTGCCCCCAACCCCCGCCTAGGAAAGCAAAGAATCCTCCTCGTATTCGCGGCAGGAGATAACATATGACCGCCATGCAGGAGCGTTGCCAAGTCTGTCCAACAATCTCCCATACCATCAATACATGGAGGATCCTTTGTTTTCCTGGGCGGTGGTTGGGGACCGGCAGCCTTACATGGGGGTGACTGATTCTGTGTAAATCATTAACATTTTACCATGATTTTCCCTGGTACCTTTCATGCCCTCCCCTGCTATTGGGGGTTTGGTGGTTCTTTTGTGCAATAAAACCTACATATTTGCATTGTAGACGGTGAGAGGAACCCAACAATACCAAAATTGCCGTGATCCATTAAGCAGATGTATTGGAAAAAATTACCCACTGATTGTTTTACCAGTGAAGAATGAAGGTCAAAAGAGCAGCTGTGAGAATCATATTTCTATATCAAATAACATTTTCAATTTGAGCAGGAAATGCCATTCATGAAAAAACATTTTAGATTTCACTAATTTATCAATTCCATATGTCAGTCATGAAAGCCTGATTGTCATACACAAAACTGATTCCTCTAGTCATATTTGGATATATCAGAAGATTACTCCTCGTGAACAGATCCGTAGGATTTAACTTTTTATGAAAGATAAAGTGATAAAATGATAATGTCATCAGTAACACTCCAGTCCATTACAAATTTTACTTAACATATTGATATGACTTGATATTTATCAATTCACATCAATCCCCCAACAAAACAAATATAAATGATCTGCCAACGACCTATGACATCATCATTATAAATAGAAATCCTTCCAAAACCAAACACGCCCAAAAATAACTTACTTTTCCTGCTGCAAGGTAATCAGCTACCTCCTTCTTCGCTTTCTGATTCAACTCCGTCTTCTTCTTCTCCAGTAATTTCAGCCTACTAATCGCCAGTCTGAGATTGGTTTTCAGCTTGTTGTAGTTGGGACCCGAGGAAAACATTGTGAATGAACCGAATTAATGAATGAACGAAGGAGAGATTACGCCAACAACAACAATAACAAACTCTCGACCCGAGGAAAAGTTACTGCTTCTCCCTCTCAGCAAATCTTCCCGAGGATGGCGCTAGAGTTCGGTGTCTCGCGCTCTGTCACTCGCTCCGGAATGAGGCAATCGTTCCTGTTGTTTCCCGCTGGCGATCACGCGATGTGGAATGACGTAGGATCCCCGTGATGGGGATGAGTCACCGATAAACTCGCAGAAGAAGTCCGGCCTGACACTGACTCAAGGCTGCGTTCCAGTGTTGCCATGTGCGGGTGGGGGAAAGGCGCTAGGGTTGGTGCGGAGGCTGCTACAAAAGCGCTGAGTTGTGATTATTTATCTGTATTGTTTATACGTGATTGATCGGGGTGCATAGTATGTTTTTTTTATACAGATATGTCATTTCCAGAATATCGTGTATAGTTTCCCTTTTATTGATCACGTATTACATTTATCATCGACTTAGCTCCTGAATGATCAGTAGTATCGACACGTTTTAAACGAGTTTCTAAATGTTCTAATTTTGCAATATGCAACATTCAGTAATTGCTTTTGTTGAAAATATATACGTTGCAATATAATTCGACAAGGCGACAATAAACACTAAAAATCTGTGTCTTTAATCAAAATGATATGTATTCCGTGCACCCTGAGCATAACTGCATACTTTATTGATAAGCGTCATGGATCTTGAACCATGGATTAACGAGCCTGATATCGGTCGACTCTTGTACGTCGCTTGTAACCATTTGTCTTTTCCTTCTTCTTTCTGTAAATGATGAAAATCAGTATCTGCTTGATATACACAAATTGTGCGAAAATCTTGGAAATATGCATTTTGTGCATACTATACTTCCCTTGCAATGTATTAAATTCAGCGCTTAAACGCTATCTTGACAAATCAACCGCGTTCGATAACACGCTTGTCAACATCCAGTATGCACGGGGGAAGGCATATATTAAGGATATGAAGATTTCTGTTTACTCTTACTGTGATATCTAAAGTGATTCGCTGCAGCTAGAAAGTTGACTAACTGGAGTGACATGAGAAATTATTAAGTTCAAGAATTGGTGTTTTGTGTTGTTAAACATACCCCTCTTGTCATACCGCATTCCATCACATATATTCTGATTCGGGTATGTGGTAGTAACTAAGATGATGAACATATAGAACAAAACGCTTTATTACATCCTGTGATATCCGAAAGAATAAGGTAGAAAAGACTATCTCAAGTAATAACAAATAACTTTGTACGTCTGGCAAACGCGTCGTCCACGTTCGAATCCCCTGCCTCCGACTTCGGCCTCGTGACTCGCCCTGGCTCAGAGCCACCATGACCTCATTCCCGAGCTCATCGCGCCTTTAGACTCATCTTACACGCGGCGAGGAGGGAGGCGGGGGCGGAGAGAGAGAGAGAGAGAGAGTCAGCGCTGAGGGTGCGACAGGTGAAGGAGGAGAGACAGGGAGGGATTGCCCCCAAGATAGACGGACTGACAGACAGACAGCGTTCATGTCGTCTGCTACTCCATGTTAAGACAGCTGTGAGGGCGATGACTCACACTCCTCTCCTGAGTTAAAAACCTTCACCTCTAACCTCTGACCTCCTCCCCCTCACTCGCCATGGCTGGGCTGGGAGCTAAGGACATCCTGAGGAACGTGACAGCTCTGGAACAGCTGATCGAGGAAATTAACTTCCAGCGAGCCAAGGAGATGAGGCAGTGTCTCATGTCCAAGGATGGTGAGCCTCATTAACGCTAATTAACACCCGTTCTCCTTTCAGCGGCTCTGGTGACAGGTTTAATTTCTGTCAAGGTGGTCAGTGATGTAAACAATGCTTAATTATATGTTGTTTAGTATTTTTAAATCATGGTTTTGTGTTGTGTGGTTTGGGATGGTAATATTTCATCACATGACCATTTTTCATTCCTTGGTACAGTATGCTGGTTGTGAAGTGGAAGTGTACATTCAGAAAAGGCAGATTCTCTCTAAATACCTTTGAAGGATGTGAAATTACTTTTACGAAACTGGGAAAAAATTGCTGTTAGACTCAAGTAACATAGAACGTGAAATAGTCTGATTCCTCTTTCGTGTTTCCATAAGGCGAATGAATGATAATAGATGATGACATGGTTCTTTCATTATAGTATCAACTAATGATATATATTTTTGTTTGAATGATAGAGTCAAGATGCTACATGCATAGGCTTAAGGGGCATCACCGCTTGGGGGTTGCATGGGTTGTTAGCACTCTCCCTCACCCATCTTTCAAAACTCAAAATTTATCAAGTCACAGTCTTAGAATTTATTTTTCCATGAATCTGGCTGTAAAGAAACCCAAATCTTGTCACATGAGAAGAGTTTGGTTTCTCTCCAACAAATGACATCGTATTATTATTGTTCTATCTTTGCTTGCCATTTGCATAGTCCCATTTTTATATGAAGGAACAATAGGAATATTTGATTTTCAATGGATGTCTGTGGTCTGTATGATTGACAACCACATGGAATATTGATTGTAAACCTTTTAGTATCAAGTTTTATAATGTCGATTCTGCCTAAGCCTCAGTGCATTTCTTTTTTTTTTTTGCTAAGGACTAAACCCTTTCATATCTATTTTATTAATTTATCAATTGTTTTATTATTATTATTATGGTTATTTTTATAATGAAGGAATTCTAACCCCTTCTATCTCCCTCAATCCCAGAATATGTATAGATCTCTGAGACCTCTATACATATAATCTTAATGATATTCATATCAGATTTTGTTTTATTTTCCTCATTAAAAGTATCCTGAAATCAGATGACAACGTTTTAATGCACTTCCTATCTATTACATGAAATTCTTTGATTGTACCAAAAGTACTCTTGGCAGGAATTTTCTCTGAGCACACTTATCAGCACAATAAACAGCATTAATTGATAACAACATATATCATATGGTCTCTGTAAGTTTAGAGTACTTAGATTAATTGATACTCTCATAGTAGAACTGTTTAAAGTTGATTACACAAACATATTAAAAGTACATTTCTCATAACTTGGTAATGATTTTAATTGTTTTGATTGAGTGTACTGAACACATGTATAGATGTATCTTTATTATTATTTAATGCTGAATAGTTATTTTTTTCTGTAAGATAGTCTGATTGTGGTAATAAGGGTGATTTTGTAGAGATAAGAGAAAGTTTTATATAAACATAGTGACAGTCGAGGGAACATGTTAAAATGGAGTGCTCACATCTTTTTTTTATCTTCCAAGATACAGGGTTCGTGATGGTGCAAGGGACCACATATTGGACAGACCTATTTGTGCGGCACTTTCTCTTCCAAACGGATCGGTCCACAGATGCTGATGACTTGTTATTTTTTATCCGAAAGAAACAGCTTAAAGGTTCTCGGTATATTCCAAAGTACCAGGTAAGCTCAATATGTGTTTTCTGTTTGTCTGTAGACATGTATTTAACTTCAGGAATGCTATTATGGGATCCACATAGTTTATTATATTAATTACTATGAAATAAATTTTAGTAAATTTTTTTGAGACTTATTAAGATTTATACAGCAAAATCTTTCCCAGGTAGTTGTTTATTCTCACAGGTTCTGTGGTTTTATATACAGTGGTTCATTTAGCATTCAGTATATTTCATGAAACGATGTGTAGTTGTTTTCCTGAAAATATTATACAGGTTTTGTTAAAGCCAGTTGGTTGTTTATATATATACATATTTATATTTTAGCATCCATTTATCTATAAAGGCATTGCAAGAGTTGGAGGGCAAGGTGTTTGCCTGTGTATAAGTGTATATTATTATTATTTTATTTCTCAATCATCAGACTGAGGTAGAAGTGTATAGGCGTGACAGCAGGAAGCTTCCCATTGGTGATCCTGACATAGATTGGGAAGAAACTGTATACTTGAATCTCATAATCCACCAATTCGACTACACCCTTACACTAGCTGTATGTACTCGTACAAGCCCAAAGGACCTGCAGGTGCTCCGACGACACTCTCAGGCAAGTCGTTAGAGGACAAACATTGTGATCTGATTCCGTGACGTTGTGGTATATTGTGGTAAAGGGAAATAAACTCTTTGTCTTTTTCTTTATAACATCTTTCTTCTTTACTGATTTTTTTTTCCTTCTGATGTAATGGTGGTTGATTTGTAACTAGAAAATACATTTCATAATGCTTGCATCACTTTGATTGATACTGTTGTGTAGATTAATTACTTTTTACTTAAATATATCATGAATACCAGAACAGAATGCATTACATGATTCTTGTAATGCTTGCTTAGATTTGATAGTATTGTTACCGTAGATTGATTACTTTGTACTTATATGTTAACAGAAAGTGTATGCAAGTCCCAGTAGGCGCCGCATGGACACCAAGGGAGAAGTTGAGGAAATAACATACCCTAGTGTATGCTTCCACGTTGATAACTTTGATGAAGTAAATATTTTTAACTTGTGGTTTGTTGATAAGTATTGTTCGGTGATAAGTACTGCTAACCATATTGGTTTGTTTTTGTGGTAAAGGGTTATCTGTATCTTATCTGAAATTTGTGTCATTGGTA
Source organism: Penaeus vannamei (assembly GCF_003789085.1). Classification (NCBI taxonomy): domain Eukaryota; kingdom Metazoa; phylum Arthropoda; class Malacostraca; order Decapoda; family Penaeidae; genus Penaeus; species Penaeus vannamei. Next base: position 158,519 of record NW_020868599.1, on the reverse strand, counting down.
AATATTTATGATATTCCTGTCTATGAACATAGGTATTGAATCATTGTTAGATAACTTATTATGCATGAGAAGTATATGTTACATGTTTTCCTGTAGTATGTTTGATACAATTTTTTAAAAGATTTCTTCCTGATTTACTAGGTATTTGCTGACATGTTAGTACGTGATGGAGAGATGGTTTGCGTTGAACTGGTTGCCTCAGATCACGCTGGAACACGTCAGGCTGTCATATTTTTAGGGTCAATCAGATATGATGCTCTGAAACGAGTGTACGATGCCCGGGTAGGTACTGAGAACCTTCATTGTTATTCTATTTTTCTATCAAGTTTAGTTTGTTAAAGTTTTATTGCATATACTTGTGAGGTATCTTTCATGCAGGGTTGTGGGTGCGGGTGTGGGTGGGTGTTGTTGTGGTTGCGGGTGTGGGATTTGGGCATGTATGAGTTGAATATATATGTGTTCATATGCAAAATAATTTAAATCTGAACCTTTTTTCTCATTTGAAGTCTTCTCTTCCAACACTCAGGCAAGTTTGAGTAGCAAGGTGGCTCAGAGGATGATGATGGGACTCTTTGCCGGGAACAGCAACCAGCGCATAGAATTTGTGCGCATGAAGGGACCACAAGGGAAGGGCCATGCAGAAATGGCTGTGACCAAGCCAAAAGGTGAGTCGCTTTCTTCTGAAAGATAAAAGACTATAAAGACAAAGATGTATAAATGTATGTGTCTTTCTGTATTTCGTTGATAAGTAATGAGTATTATCTTATAGGTTCAGGCGTAGAGACTCCAACCTCTGAGCCCGGTGTGAGTTTAACAGACATGTGGGATTCTGACTGGGATGACGAGCCGGAGGATAGGTTCATCTATCGGCACCAGGTAAGGAGAAGAAGCATTCAGTTTTAAAGATGTACAATGTTATATTGAAAATTTCAAGCACTTTGCTTTTAATCATAGAAATTTTGAAAATTGATTTGAGCTGATAATAGTTTTTTTTTAATCTGGTGTAGGAAATTGTGAAGTATACCTTTTTGTTTGTTACTGTCAAGAAAAATAGACATGAGCCGACACCTTTATGAATGAATGGTGCTCTTTGTTATATAATTTCCACAATAGCTTAAAGATAAGAATATGTGAATAGAAACTGTAATTTTTCTCTATTTGCATCATATAAGTAGAAAAAATGAGGTAGCAATGTAATGTACAGAGCCACTGATCTTTTTGTGTTATGTGGTAGCGCCGACTGAGTGACCCAAGTGCCAACTTCAACACTTTCATCAACTCTGGTTGGAAGTCTCGTTCTGAGGGAGCCAGGTCGCGCTCTGAGAATGAGGGGCTTGATATTTTTGCTGATGGCCTTTACGAAATTGAGTCAGGAGATGTGCGAGATGGTGAGTGTGCTGCATGTTTATAGGTATTATGTTTCAGGAGGAAGGAAAGTGACAAGATGAGGAACGTAATTTTGTAGTTGGCTAGTATTCATTGAAAGCTTTCATATTTTTGTTTTATTTTTATTTTTTTGTGCTTAGCTTTGTTGTGCTGCATTGAGCTCTAGAGATTTGACCTGAAAAAGGCAGAATGAGGACAAGGTTTTACATAATGATATAGCCAGCTGCATATGTGTGATTACCTGTAGATGTCAGTGTTGTTTTTGGGCCCTTAGTAAAATATTTTTGTTGGCTTCTAAAAACTAAATACAGTGATACTGTATATGTAGATCAGTTAGCAGGTAAAATGATAGATATAGTTAGTTCCACATTTAAACCTCTACTAGAATGAGTATGTGGCATTATTTGACGTGACTGTTGTAGAATGTTTAGATAACCATGAGGAAACTGGTGTGGTTTTTCTTTTCTTTTCTTTAACTCTGTATCTTTTAAATTGTTCATTTTACTCTTCTTTCATGTAGTTTTTTTATTGCATATATTATTCTTGTTCAATTTTGTAAGTATGAGTTATCGGATGGGACTTGGCATGAAGTGAAAATGTTTTAATTATTTAGGCATCGCTGTGAGCATGGAAAAAATTGTATAAGAATAAAATATGCTTTAGAGTTACTGGGCATGCTAAAAGCAAAAGCAAAAGCAAGAAAAAGAAAATGATCATAAAGAAAATAAGAAAATTTAGATGATATATTTACTTACATTCCAATGACATGAGTACAGGAATATTCAGTCAGATTAAAAATAACAAATAGTTGAAATGCAAAGAAAATTTATTGCTTCTGTAAGCTAATACAAATATATGAGTAATGGGAAAGTAGATCATTGCCTGAATTAATTTTATGAAGAAAGGAATAAACATACAGTAAATAGAAATAGGGTGAATTATGAGTAAAAGAAGGTTGGGGAACAAAAAAAGGCAAAATAAAAATTGCAGAAGTCAGGTATTTATTCAGAGTAAAAGAATATACGGGGACAAGACTTGCAGTTCTCATGAAACTGGGAAACACACTGGTGTATAGAAGGAAATGAAAATGAAGATGCATGTCGGAAACCTTAAAGAGGTAGGTGATATGTAGAATTTGTTTAGAGAAACAATTATAGGTTATTGTCAAAGTCAGTATAGGGAAATGGTGGATGGGTGAAGATTTATTATAACAGGGGCAAACTAAATATTCAAAAGAGTTATTAAACAGAGAAGTGCAAATAATTCTATGCCATTTTCATGCTGTTGACTTGATAAACATACATTGATATTGATGATACCTGCTGGCTTAGTTTCATAATTTTCATTCGCTTTGGGGAGATATGGGATGTGTTAATCATTTAGTATATGATAAAGGCTGTCAAAATACTGCTTTCTTCCTTTTTTCAATAAATTCATTTTTCACATTCTCCTTTTTCTACTTGTATTATTTCTTATATAATTTATTCCTATATTCAAAATCATTCTCTATTTATGTATTAATCCGCCCATGAATATATAGTAAAGGGGTATTGAACATAGGTGAATTTACTTTTCTAGTGAAGATATAGGAGGGATATAGGACAGGGTTGAGCGCCTGAGTATGCCTTTGCATTTAAGGATAGAACGGTAGATTTTTGGCTGCATACTTTTGAAGGATGTACCATATGCGCATATGCTAGCTCAGTCTTTTGTGCCTTTGCATGGTCGCAGTGCTCATTGAAGATTGTTGAAAGAGTGCCAGAAATTAAAAGCATGGTTTATTTTGCGTGCATCTTTTGCTGCGTTTGTGAGCACGTGTAGATGCTTGTTAATTTCCCGTTGTCTGAAGCAGGGAGGAAGAACCCTGCATAATTTTTTCAGCTCTTTCCAAGAGATAAGGAACCAAGTGTAGAGGTGATTTTGAAGTTAACATGATATACTTTTTTTCTACCACTTGGATCAATATTTTAGGCATAGAAAAGGATGAACATTCTTCGATGACATCTTGAGACTTTAAAGGTACAGATGTAATTACGAGCAAAGGACAAAGGAAGGTGAGTGATAAGTGCAGAAACAAATGGAAAGTGGTGTCACCTGAGAGATGCATTGCCAAGTGTCAAAGGCATTGTGCCAGGGGGTATTAAGAGTCAAGTGCTTATTAGCTTGCCCAATCAAAACTTCATTTTTCTATTCCTCTTTTCTCTTCCAATTCTCTTTGTCTTAAGCAGCACACTTTCCTTGTGGATGTTATAGCCTTTGCCCTTCGTTCTGTACTTGCACCTAGCCTTATGTTTGCCTGAGAAGCCAGTTACGCTATTGTTATGTTTGGAAGGTGTTCAATTGGCATTTGATTTATGTTTATTTTTTTTCTTTTTTCTTTCTAGCTGTGTGTAGTGGTAGATGTTGTTCAGTGGTAGCATGCAACACAATACGAGAAGAGGAGGAATTGCCGCAGGAAGTGCAGTGTGCCAAATGCCGCCACTTTCACGGGGACCAGACAGTGAAATCTGGCCCCACAGTAGAAGCTAGTGAAGAGGCAGCTCAGACCTCAGACACACCAGGTCCCAAGCCTGAGTGTGATTCCCCAACCCTCGAGCCGTCCTTGGGTCGTCCTCCCACCCCTCCATCACCTCATGAGGGCAGTCCACTCCTCCCGTCCTGCTCTCGGTCAGAGTCACCTAACTTAGTACACACCGAGTCCAGTATCCAGGCCATGTCTCCTATAGGGTGTACATCAGATCCTCTCTTAAACCCTGTTGCTGACTCACCAGATGATCACAGTAAACAAACACACACAGAAACGTCTTCTAAGTCTACAAATGTACCTGATTCCAATGAGAATACTGCCCTTTCTTCATCACACAAAGATTTTGTGGTGATCGAGTCATTGTCCAGAACTGATGTTAATTCAGAGGAAAGTAGTGAGACTTCTTTTATAAGCAAAGGCATTCAGGAACAAATTTCTAAAGCCAACCAGTCCTCTTCCATAGATTCCTCACCTCAAGTTATTCCCAAAGTTTCGCCAATTCATTCTGCAAAACTTGGGGGCAAAAAGCCAGGTGGTGCTCAGAGAATTTTGGTTGCACCAGCTGATGCCTCACTGGAGACATCAGATGGTGGACCAGATTCCTTAGGAAGCTTGTGTGATACTGAGATTGAGAGTGACCCAGTAGTCGATGCCAAACCTATTCCTTCCACTTCCAATATGACCGACGATCCAGATGAAATAGAAGAGGAGGAACCCCTTTTAAAAAAGCCACCTCCAGTAGGAAAAAGCCTCTCTGTCGATTCTGCTGACATGATATCTGCCATTCCAAAAGTTGAAATTGTGGACGCAGCAACAGAATCTCTAACTGCCCTAAACCTGAGTCCTGTCAAGAGAAAGAAAAGAAGAGTCTCTGTGCCATATAGAATAACACCTGATGGCACGAAAGTTAACTTTCTCTGCGATGTCAGTATGTACCATCCACCATCTGTGTGTGTCCATTAATGCTGTAGAAAATAGTTTAGTGTCAGACCCAGGAACTAATAGATGTAGTTTAGTTGAGTTTGTATTTCATATTTTATTTTTTCAGCTGTGTTTTTGTTTATTTATATGTATATATTTATGTTCACTCTTATCCTGAGTTGGCTTTATCTGCTTGCTTCAAACTCTAACATCATAATGCAGTCTGCCTGAATCAGTCTCTAGCTATCAAATGTCATGAAACTATTACCACATTTTCTAGGTTTAAGGATTTCTTAGAACATTATCATAATGTGAAATGCTGATTTATGATTAACACCAATACTAACAACATCCATATTTTCCTCTTATGTACCTTTCCATACCAATTATTGCCTGATTTTTGAAAATTATTATTTCTTAGACCCGGCTGTTCTCCACCTTAACAAGAACAGGCATGTTAGTGCTGTAGAAATGCCTCTCACTAGCACTGGACAATGCGTTTGTCTCTGGAGGTGTCAAAGGAAAGACAGCTGCACCTCTTTTGAGTCCAGAATTACTCCTCTTATAGTATTCTGTTGTTTATGTAACTTTGTTTTTGGAGGATTGATGTAAGCTTCGATTATCATTCAGTTCATTTTCTGTTTGTTTTTTAATTTTGTAAGTACTGTCTGTTTAAAACTTAGTGTATTTCACTGGTTCATGATGTAGTATGTACGATGTAGTGTGGATTATTCTGAAAGAAAATTGAATATGCCAAGGAGAAATTTGAATTGCAAGCATTTTCCTCTTATATTTCAAGTATTGTCTTTTGTGCTTGACTATTTTTCCTTTTAAATCAAATTTTAAAAACAATCATTTTCAGTTTATTTTTGTTTCTGGCCATGCAAAGAGAGATATGGCTGCATCTTGCTCATTCTTTGCATAGTTGTTTACACATTCATAATATGGCCTCTTGGTTCTGAAGGATCTTTTAGCATCAAATACAAAGATTCATGATACTCTCCTCATTTTCCCAGTACATGTAATGGTCCTTTCTTTGTTTTTCCTTTCTAAATGCAAGATTCTTCATTTCTCCCTTCTATATGGGTTCTGTAATTACCCTTTTTTATCCATCCTCCTTAACCTATTTCTTTTTTTACTCCCCTGATGTATTAGTACAAATGAAAAATTAAATTCTCATTTATGTTTTCAGATATATCTGTGAAGTGCAGTGAGAAATATCTATAGTGATGTTACACTTTTCAGAAGAGTAGATCAACATGAAGATATGCCTCCAGTTTGGAGTGCTATAAACTTTAATTCCAGTAGCGAGGAGCTCTGTGTTACATTTTTCTTACTGGTGATACCATTTAGCAAGTTTTAAGAACTGAATGATGGGAAAACAGAAAAAACTCAAAAGCATCACGAGAATCGGAGTTCACTGATCTACATAATTCCGTGTCTATTTGGAAATAAACTTACGAGTGTTATCAAAACTCAAGCTATGGCATCAGAGAAAGCAGGAATACAAATATAGGAACAAAGAGGCATTTTTAGAGCCACCTTAGCCCCCACATATTTTCTGTGGTGTGAAGTTCCATTTAGAAATTTTGCCAATAATTACAGAACTGGATGATGGAGCCTATAACCCACTCTGGACAACCAAAGGCTTCACACAAACTTTCCATTTCTGGAAGGAATCCCGCAGAGCCCAGTCAGTTCCTCTCAATGCGTATCTCACTTACGTCACATTACCCTGGTTCACTATCATTACAGGTAAAGTTATAATATGAGAATTTGTTTTTTATTTTTTAGAATAACATCGTGTTTGAAGATTCATAATCTATGAATTATTCACTCTCATGAATATGTGTTTGTTATTGGTTCTGATATCAAGTACTTCTGAAGAAATTGTCACAAATGAGCAAAAGATGAGATATAACTCATCGACTCTTTCTTTCAGATATTCTTGACCATCGAACTGGCCCTATCCTTACTTTCTAGCACGTATAGAGGTCTGTCTTCATCTGAGTCTAATACAGTTTATATGAGAAATATCTGGTGTAAAACAAAAGCCTGTGCGTATCATTTGATTTTCTTCAGCTGTAATATTAATGAAGAAAGTTATATTACTTTGTGATTTGGATTTCCTTTTTCTTGAGAAAGAAAACGAAAATTTATCTTAGAAACAATCTTTCACATATATCATAAGATTGCCTTGCCACAAGCCTCTGTAATGTTAGCTAAAAGTGGTCACAATTCCAGCTCTTCATAAGTTGAATGCTTTTGCTAAAAGGGAAAGGAAAAAACAGTCATCATCACCAGTATTTCTCATAAAAACCTCAGTTGGAAATTAAAAAGCAAATGAACTCAAACAAAATGGAAAAGTGTTTTTGTATAATTCCATGTTATTAGTTTTATATGATGTTTTTGGAAGGGTTATTAGCTCGAAATCTCCAGTATTTTACATGTACATTTTAAGATTTATGTTATTTTGGCAGCTCTGTGCTATATTTAAAACTGTGATTAATTTTTTATGCTTGTGTGGAAATATGTGATCTTAAAGAGGATGACAAAAGCAATATATGTTCTTTATTTTGTAAAGAGAAAGTTTAATTTTTTGTAAAAGAAGTAAAGGTGTGGAGAAGAGTGTTGTTCCAAAAATATTGCATCACCTGTAAAAGGAAAACTTATTAGAAGATTTGAAATAAACAGAAGTGTAGCAGCAGCAGAATAAGTGTAAGTGTGTTGAAATAGAAATAATAAACTCTTGTGTAAAAATGGTCTTGAAATGTAACAGTGTTTGATGCCATCTGTAGATTTTTAATCCAATAGGAGACAAAAGCAGGGAATGAAACAAAGTGATATTTAAGTTAAGGGAAAACTCCTTGCTTATCTGCATTTTGTGATGCATTTGAGAATGGCTGCCAGTAACCCCTGCATGCACCTCTAACATTTAGGAACCATTTCGGGCATTACCATGATGCTAATCTATTTCCCATAAAACCAAAGTCGATTCAGAATCTGATTCTGTGCTCATGTTCTAGTCAGTGGTAAGCTTTCCGTTGCCTTGTCTATTTCAAGTTCTTTACCTTATGATAGATTGTAGACATTCATGTAGTCTGTGATTCTTTTCTTTTTCTTAAGGTTAGGTTTTTTATTCTTTCAGATCTCAGAAGTAATTATTTTTTTAGGTTTCCCTCTTTTACATTTTCGTTTACGATATTAATTTATAGAATGTAAAGTTAGGAAGGCTAAATGTTTTCAGAGACAAGATTGGTATTAGTGTAGAGAACCTCCCCCCAGCTATAGAAGTCAGTTTATTTAATATGAATATTATTTTTTGGGATTGGTATTTGTAAGTTATCTCTTTCAGAATGTTTGTAATTTGTAGTTTTGTTATCGGGAAACCAACAGTTAACGTCCGAATGTCATCTATTTTGTGATCATCCCAAACTTGAATAATATATATACAGTATGTAAAAGATGTGCCATAATCTTAGGTGTTGTTTTGTCTAATGCAACAGAATAGGAAAAAACGCAGGTTTCTCCTTATCTTTTTTTTTATTTATTTATTATTCTTTTTTTCTTCTTCTTCATCTTCTTCTTCTTCTTCTTCTTTGGGGTGCTGGTTATTTTGAACCAGACACACTAGCTAAATGTGTACAATGTATCTGCCAATGAGGGACCTCCTTTTTCCTAGAACTTTACATGTGTGGCTGGATATCCATCTAACTTTTTTCTGCAGATGAACTTCTTTCTCACACTTTGTATTTCATTTTATATATTTCTCGAGGAAAAAAAGATGTAAAGCGAAAATGATATTTTAAAAATCTCACTGGCTTCCTTTTGAAGTCATGAGAGGTGTCTTTCCTCCAACACAGTAAGATGTTGAATTGTCTGTGCTGTGGGTGGAATAGTTTTCAGATAGGTGTTGAAAGTATTGTTCTTCAAAGATCTTGGTATGAAAATGAAGTAAAATGATAAAAACTCTACTAAAGCAGATACTCAGTAATAAGTGCATTATGGAAGAATATTTTTTTATAGGTACGTTAAGATATGACCCGCCTTTTAAAAGGTTTCATGACTTGTTGTTTCTATATCTGCCACTAGGTCTCATTATTATAGACAGCAAATTCTATAGAAAAAAAGGATAATGATATGAAAGACATTAGGACATGGCCTTACTCATAATCAGTTCTTTATTGGGCTCACTTCCATACACATAGCATGATCAGATTTTTCTTAAAAGAAAAAAAATTTTAGATACTGCAAAGATTTAGTACTGTTTCCCCTTATTTTGTGTCTTGCATTGTTATTTTGATTGTTTTTACTTTTGTTATTACTATTTCTTTCTTTCTTATAGATAATAATGTGTAAGAAAAGTCTGATCATGTTGAAAGTGTTAGCTTCCTTATTATTCCACTTGTCACAAAGAGTGTATACTACTGATAAAGCTGTGAATTAAATAGGGTTATTTAAGATATTAAATGTTAAAGGTGTTTGAGATATAGAAAAAGCAAAACTTCAAATGGAATATTTATTTGTATTCTGACAAAGCTACAGATAGGTGTAGACAACCATATTTTCTTGTTTTATTATATTTTTATTCCATGTCAGGGAGTGGTAATGAGAATTTAGGCAATTTTGCTGCAGTATCTTCAGCACCTGATGACCTTCGAAGTACCTTGACCCAACACCTATGTAGCACAATGTCTTTTTATACAATTTTTATGCCCTGGGACACTGGTCAGTGCTGAAGGTAAACCTGTCTGCTGTTATATAATGTGGGGAATAAAGAACTTCAGATATAATTTTTAAGAATTTAGCCAGAGTTCAAACTAATGTCACGTCTTGAACAGTTGACATATTAAGCATGATCATGCTGAACAAACAAGATACAAGATACAAAAAGCTCAAGCTGTGAGTAAGAGTCTGAGCTCAAGATGTAAATACCTCAAACCAAAAAATAAAATAAAATAAAATATGAGAACAGTTATACCCGTTTTAATTTTGTTTTGTAATTTTTCAACTGTAGAAATGTAGAAGAAACCTGACTTGCATCAACACTGAACTTTTCACCTCTCATGACAATCTCTGTTTGTGACAGAGTACTTGGCAGTTACCTGATGCTTGCAGGTGTTTTAACTTCTTTTAGAAACAAGTGAACATTACCTGTAAAGTCTGATGTATTGTGAAGCTTAGCACTATGAACTGAAATACTTCTCTGGGAAGCAGACTTGTAGACTGTGGGCACATGATTCTGCCTTGGTGTCTTCTTAAAGTGAAGTGATTTTCTGGATGTTTTTGAATGATAAAAGATTTCATTCATTTTTACTATATCTCTGTGATTTTGATTTTGATTTATTTTTTTTTTTCTCTCTCTCTCTCTCTTCTGTGTCTTCTTTCCAGATGTGAGGCAGAGCCTAGTTGCAAGAGGGTTTAAGATTATCACCTCTAAAGCCTTGTACTGACATTCTAATACTTGCATATGATTTTCCCTTAATATGCAGCTAAGAACTATACATATTTGGTAATCCTCCAGAGCTACAATGCAAAATTTCTTGCTACCTTTTGCATAAAGGAAACATCAAAGTGCCATATGTAGAGATGGAATGCCTGCTGCACATCTTCCATACCTGCTATGGTATTTATTGCCAAACTGCCAAAAGTATATAATACATATGATTTATTCAGAATTATGATTACTGTAAATTATCAGTCTTGATGGTGAATGTATTATTTTACATTATTGCTGTATATCCAGTGTGATGTTCTTACTCTGTGTAAATAAACAAAATTTAATTTTGAATGTTGGTTTGCGATCAAAATCTCACAAAGGTTTACTTATATATTGCATTCATTTGTAATCTTAAAAATAAGAACAATTTTAATTCTCGGTATATTCTCTGATGGTACTTGTTCCTCTGCTGTGTGGATGTGGTTTATGCAGGCCAGCTTTAATGGTGCAGGTGATAAGACTACTCAGTTTGGGCTTTATTCTGATAGCAGTTGTGTAATATCTGTTTGTGCTGTTATTATTTATTTGATGTTCATTTATTTCATGAATATCATTATGAGAATCATTCCAATAATGTCATAATCCTGATCTCTCTTATTACTAACATGTTCATTAGCATTATATTCATTGTCTTCATTAGTATCATTGTCATAATCAATGCTATGTTAATCATTCTTTTATTATTTTATTTTTATGGTTATTACTTTGATTATTATTATGGTTATTATTTTTGTATTAATTTTTGTTATCATCATTATTATTGTTAATGTAATTTTTGGTTGATGTAATTAATATTACTCATTTCTGTCAGTATTATTATCTATTATTATCACTGACTAATAAAAAAATAAATTATATATTGCTGTAATTATTCAGTTATTGTTACATATTATTAATACTGTTTTATCAGCCATCACCATAAGTATTAGTATTGCCTTACTATTATCCATTGCTTTTTTGTTCGTTTGTTTTTTTATCATAATTGTAATTTGTCATTATTGATGATCATTAATACAACTTTTATTTATTTTCATCATGATAGCAGTATTTGTGTATTCCTTTTTAATATTATTGTTATTGTTGTTGTTATTATTATTATTATTATTATTATTATTATTATTATTATTATTATTATTATTATTATTATTATTATTATTATTATTATTATTATTATTATTATATCATTATCAGCTTTATTGATCATTGTTACTGATGTGTTACAGGAAAGAGAGTAGTCCAGAGTCAACAGTTTAGGAACTTATACCAAAGTGGTAAAATTGGTTCCTAATATTAATTCCTCAATTGAGATTCCCTTGCCACGCTATGCCCAGAAGTATTTTGATTTGAGGAATTGATATTGCAGAATGTATGAATTTAAGTTACACGTTTCTTTCTTCCTGTGTACGTAATTACCCAGAACATCTATGAAACAAGGAATTATTGCTCTTTTTTTTTTTCTCTTTTTTTTTTAGCTTAGGTTAATTCCGTTATGCCTCAGACCTATAGTTTAGTCCTGCATATGCAGTCTTTACATTTTCCAGATAGCTTACTTACAGCTTGGTACTGATTTGTCAACTGTGATAAGCAGCTTGGATTAAAGAGTGGTTGGAGCATTTTTTTCTCTTTTTATTATTATACCTACAAGGGAAGTAATGGTCTTAAAATAATGAGCTGGATGATTGGTAATGCATAGCCGAAGTTTAGAAAAATAATTACTATAATGAGAAAGTAATGCAATACTGGATGTGAGTATTTATTTTGTGTAAGAAGGCGAGTTTTCATCTTAAAAAAATATATAGTGATAAGAAAAATAATATAAACAAAATAAAAATTAATATTAAATATGGATATGCAAAATTAAAACAAGGCTTGCATACCATAACACTCAATTAGTTCATTACAGCTACCCAGTTTTTTCTCTGTGTTGGATATTGATACTTTGTTACTGCAGCTTCTAATGAATAAAAAATGAAACGGATTCTCATATGAGAATGGCAGCATACCAAGTACACTAAATGATACATTGAAAGTGACATTTGCAATTGAGCTTTTAATGTTAAACTGAATAGACCAGTGATATGAGTGGAGTGAGGTATACTGTTTAACATTTGCCCAGTAGAAGTATTCTGTTTAAATAAATTACATTCATTTTAAAATATATTTACTAAAGTTCTCTGCCATTGTACTTCAAAATTTCCTTTGTAGGATAGAGTAAAAATTTCCAGAATTTAGTAATGCCCCCATACACAGAGGGAGTGGTTCTCAAACATGGGGCAATTACCCTCACTAGGTTAAGAACTACATTTTGGCTATGGGAATTTCAGGAATTTGGTGAAATTTGTAATGGCTTTAGAACGTTCTTTCATTTTATTTATTGACACAAAGAAAAAAAGCCTGCCTTGCATAATTAACTTACTGAATAAAAAGTTAAGGAGCGAATTATAACAATGCGAGTAATTCCGACTTGGTAGGCTTCAAATAGGGGTAAAGACCCACTGCACCAAGTTTTTACATTGTGAATTCTACAATTAGTCGAGGTGTATATGACACAATGCCTTATTCAAACATGCCTCAGTTGCGTCAGGATTTACTTAAGAATATGAGAATGAGGACTGACAGACTGATTATTGAAAATTATTGCCAGCACCAGTGGCTTAGGAGTAATGGTTCTCCTCACTGCAAAACTCCTCATTTTCCGTATTGATTTCTTATTCTATTGAAAACCATTCACTATTTACATGTTATATAGGGTTTTATCATCAAATAGCGAAGGACAAATAATTTTTTTCTTATAACCATCTTACAATAAAAGGATCATGAAAAACAAATTTTGGAAAAGTTATTATATTACATATTTTGTACAGTTTCTTTAAATCATTTTTTATTTACATTTCCCCAAAAGTACAGTCTTAGAAATATCTCCCAAGTTTATTTATATTCATGCAATTCAAATGATAATTATTTATATACATTACATCTCTCAGCCAAAATTAATGAAATACCGCAAATTATGTACATTCTATCCTCAAGTGCATGGTAAGCTTCAAATGTCTCCACGTGGTTTATTTATTGCCCCATTGGAGCAATTCTCTCATCAGCTCTTGTCTGTTAATCAAAACCTAAATTTGGGAGTCATTCACATACACAAAATCATGAGAAATTGTTATTCAGTAATTGAACTTGACAGGACAACTGATCTCATATAAGCATTTAAAAGATGATGTGCTTCGAACTAGACTTATATTTTCAGTGCCTCCACAGGACCCTAAATAAGCAACACAGAAACTCACTTCACACGCTACGAGGAATAAGTCCATAAATATCTCTCTCCCATAAATGCTTAACACCTTGGAACACTGTCGTTACCATTATTAAAGACATAAGTTATAATGCTTGCAGGTAACACCAAGAATGTAAAATATATATATAAAATAAACAAACAATAATAAACAATGTGTAATAACTTAACCCTTGGACTGCATCTGATTTTATAACCCAAGGCAGGTAAAGACAAAACTGAAGTTTATCTCCACTTCTTATCTCTCTTTTTTTCCTTTGATGGTTTGACTTTTTTCCCATGTAAACCTGAGGCCTATACAAACTCGGGTCTATGATGCATCCTATATGCATTCTTTTTTAAGTTTTTGAAATATGTAACATAAATCATGGGGGTACATTTCTAAATGACTGAAAGTATTACAATGCTTTGTGCTGGCCTGACTCCATGTCTCAATCAAAATATGAGTGGCCCTTAAGGGTTAGATAATTAAAGAATGCTGTGATAAATTTCAAAGGTTGAATTTCATTCACACATGACCCACGTCGAATATTTGATACATTTTTTATAAGTGTAATTACTACAAATAGTCCAATTAGATTAAGGTACACCATATCCTTAGTGGTTGACATTTCTTGTTTAGCAGAAAAACTTTTTAACTGGAACTGAACAAGATCCTGTTTTTCTTTAAAAGGTTATCTAAAGCATAAATGAGATTATATCTGCATACAGAAATATAAGTAAAATTACTATATACATATATACATATATTTGTGTATATATATGTATATATATGTATATAAATATCATATATGTATATATATATATAAGTGTATATACATATATGTGTGTATATATATTTTTGTTTGTTTGTTTTTGGAGGACATTAGATCTGATCAATAAACCTTCCTGTCTTGTGATACTGGATTACTACTATCAACTTCTTTTTCTAATAGATGAGCAGTTTCTTTCTTGACAGGTAACGCCATCCTCAGTAAAATAAAAATATTGATCAATAATAAATTAAACATTTATGTATTTACACCATAACAAAGATAATAATCAGTAAGCAGATCATCTAGACATGAAAACTGTACAAGAGAGTTAGAAAGAGAGAGAAAAAAACATTTTTTTCAACTACCAGTATAATCATTACATCACATCTTTATTCATCCACTTTGTGTTGTGAATTCCAGAGCTTTGTATAGTGCCCATCAAGCGCCAAGAGCTGGTGATGTGTCCCGCGCTCCTGAAGCCTGCCCTCAGCCAACACAAGGATTTCATCCGAATCCATGACTGTTGACAAGCGATGAGCAATGCAGATTGAGGTTCTTCCCTTGGTTGCATGGCGTAGAGCTTCCATTATACTCTAAAGAAGAAGAAGAAAAAAAAAGACATTGTTAAATTATCTAATTATTATCTTGCATAATTAACTCCCCAACCACACTATTACTCAAAATCCCACTAAAGACTATATGAAATTGAGGAAATCCCTGAATGTGTCCTACTTGTTCTGTAATGGAGTCTAGCGAAGAAGTTGCTTCGTCAAAAACTAGTATCGGTGCGTTCTTCAGGATGGCTCGTGCAATAGCAACCCTCTGCTTCTCCCCACCTGAGAGTTTCAGGCCACGTTCACCAACCTGTGAATCAGATCAAAGTAAATAAAAAGCCAAAATAGAAGAGGTAGAGGAGGAGGTAAAAGCATTGGTATGTGAGCCACAACAACAAGAATGAAGGGGGAGGAAGAGGAGAAAGATTAAGAGAAAAACAAGGAGAAAGCAGTGCTCCCACAGTACTTTTACTTCAACTTCTATAATTCAACAAAACTCTTCTAAACACAGGCATCTTTACATAAGGCCACCTGATACCCCAAGTGAAGTCTTACCTGAGTGTCGTAGCCATTGGGCCAGCTCTGGATTGATTGGTGGATATCAGCTAGTTTAGCTACTTCCTCTACTTTGCTGGCATCTGCAGACAGGTCACCATAGTGGAGGTTGTAAGCTATCGTGTCATGGAAAAGCACACAATCCTGTAACAGAAAAAGTATCAGTTATATACGAGCCTAAAACAATTAAAAGTTCCATAGTATTTGTTTTAAGGAACAATAACTACCAGCATTATGGCTAGTAACTCACTCTTTAAAAGAATGGAACTTTTGTGT
The DNA here is from genome assembly GCF_003789085.1 of Penaeus vannamei. Taxonomy (NCBI): domain Eukaryota; kingdom Metazoa; phylum Arthropoda; class Malacostraca; order Decapoda; family Penaeidae; genus Penaeus; species Penaeus vannamei. Next base: position 142,747 of record NW_020868599.1, on the reverse strand, counting down.
TAAAAAAAAAGGAATAACATATTGTAGAATCTGACTTTTGTGTATGATTCCAGAATTGCTATTACACTTCAATCTGTAAACACAACAGTTTTTCTCAGTATACATGAACATGCCATGCAAAATGAGTTATCTTGCATGCACATACTCCTCAAATAAAAAAAAATTAATCTATAAAAATACAAATCTAAATCTATATCCAATATCCTGTTAAATAAAATCAACAAACATCAACAATAACAATGATGCATTTATCAACTCAACAATCAAACAACTGGAAGACAAACAAATCATCACATACTTGTGGAACCACCGCAATGCTCTTCCTCAGGCTGTCCAAGTCAACTGAATTAATATCTTGTCCATTTATTGTAATGGTCCCAGTCTTTGGTTCGTAAAAGCGATACAACAGACGGATGACTGTCGATTTTCTGAAGAGAGAGGTAAACTGTATTCATTGAAACACACATCAGGTTATTCATAAAAATTCAACATTATTACACCATAACATTACCAAAACCCCAACTTCATGAGAATATACACTCTAACAAAATCAAACAAACAAGTCTTTATGGTACTTCTTATGCAGGTGTCAGAGAAAAAGACCTTACCCAGAACCCGAACCACCGACAATGGCAATTTTCTTTCCAGCCGGTACTGTAAACGTTAGGTCACTTAGGATGGGGTAATTTTCATTGTATTCAAAGCATACATTGTTGAAAGTAATGTCTGCATTCTGAGGAGTCACTTGTAGAGGTACACAGTCTGGGGCATTCTGTAACAGATGAAAACACAAACCTTAAGTTTTTTTCTGTATATGTAAAATAATGGTCATAATGAGATGAATGCAAGATTATAAATCTTATGTCCTCACAAGAAAATTAAAGATCACATATACAATCAATAATAACAAAATAAATAAGTAAATAAATAAATATATATATATATATATATATAATTTCAACCAAGTAGAGATAATAAATATGGAAACAGTACCTTTATAATAGCTGGCTGTTTCATCAATGTGAACATTGTTTGCATGTCGATAAGCGCCTGACGAACCTCACGGTAAACAGACCCCAAGAAGTTGAGTGGCAAGGACAGTTGGAATAACAATCCATTGACCATCACTAGATCCCCCACGGTCAAATTACCTACACAAGTGAGAAAAGTTATTATAACACTATGCTTACATCACAACACCTGTATCAAAACTGCTAAAAAAATAAATAAATAAATAACAGACCAAGAAAGACAAGCCAAGATAAAAAAAAAAAAAAAAAATATGTAGCACCAAACCTTACCATTAAGAATTTCTTTCGTTGCTAGAACCATCATAGCTGATAAAGCAACACTGAATATTGCATTCTGTCCCCAGTTGAGCAAGGCTAGTGAGGTAGCTGTCTTCAGAGATGCCCCTTCATATTTTTTCAAATATTTGTCATACTCCTTGGCTTCATGCTCTTCATTGTTGAAATACTGTACAAAAAAAAAAGGTCATAATCCATTATTAACCAAACATTCAACAAATTCTTTTTCGATTAGTCACTATCAAGTTATACACATGAAATACGTAGAAAGTAAATAAAAACTTGATATCCTTTTCTTTTAATGTCTATATTTAGTGACTGCTACACAGAACAAATTTGTCAGGTTACACAAACCTTCACAGTTTCATAGTTGATGAGTGAATCAATAGCTCGATTCCCTGCCGCATTTTCAGCTTTGTTCATATCCACCCTAAACTTAGTTCGCCACTGTGTTATACCCAGAGTAAAGGCTGCATATGCCATTATTGAGGCCACGGTTACACCTGCAAATTCCCAACCGCATTTGTATGCCTGTAGACAAAATTTACAAACATTTTTATAAGAACATCTTACTATCTTTTTTCTTTAAACATCAATCATTCATTATCCAAACATATATAAAACATCTTCTTCACTTACCAATATCCCTGCAACCAAGCTAACTTCAAATATTGTGGGCACAATATTGAAAACAAGTGCCGACATGACAAAATTAATTCCCCGACTCCCTCGGTCAATGGCTTTGGATAGTGCTCCTGTTTGCCGATTCAGGTGGAAGTTCAAGTCAAGACTGTGAAGGTGAAGGAACACGTTGCCAGCAATCTTTCGGATAGAGTTCTGTGCCACCTTGGCAAACACTGCATTACGTAGTTCATTGAACCCAGCCGCTCCAGTGCGAGCAATGCCATCTGTTGAGGTACTGCATTATCAATTACTTTAAAAACTTAACATTATGCAAACCAATGCTGATAATTTGAAATCAATTATGTTTTCTGACACAGATATTTCATCTTAAGGAATTCTAGACAGTGACCCCTGACATTCTGAATTCAGGTAAATAGTACAAGGTAAGAAGGTATCCCTATCATACACTCTTCTAAAACACAACATATAACTATCTCAGAATAAAAAGAAAAGAATTCTCACATCCTATCATCAGTGACACAGCTGTAGCAGCAACAGCAGAGGCAGGTTCAGCTACTGTCAACAGGTTGCCAGTGTGTTCATTTAGGTAGTTTATGCCATCCTTGAAGATGAAAGGGACTTGTACGTTCAGAAGCTTAGCACCAATAAGCAGGCTGAGCGCTGTTAGCACCCTCCCCTTAACTGCCACATTGCCCTGTTAAGAGGAAGAACTAGGTTAAATCTACAGCAAATAAGATTTTTTTTCTGTATGCACAATATTTCTAAAATGTAAGTTTTCAGATTTTTCTTCTCTTTTCAATAACATAAGATATTCATGGCTATGAATGTTGAGGATAATGAAGAATATGGGGAGACCCAACAAGACTGAGAGACATTATACTGTATGAAATTCAAAGGAAAGAAAATAAAGGAAAAATGCACAAGAAAAGAAAGGTCATGAAAGGTAGAATGAGACACCAAAAGTCTCACTAATAAAGGCAATATCAATCCATCAATGCATGTCTGTCCATAAATCATAACACCTTACTCTTTTCTCATACTTTCGGCCAGACGTAAGAAGCCAGGGCCCCAAGCATCTCTCTCCCCGTGACCTCCTTCGCTGAGACTCCCACGTATTCCCGGGAGAGTGCACTGGCTCCTGGGTGGAAGCAGTTTCGCACCCCTAGTCTCTTGTGGGTCTTCCATACTTGTACCTTCGATGTGAGGGGCCCTGTTGCACCTGCCCAGTGGGAGCTTAGTGCAACCTGTACAGATAGAAGACATTTATCAGTATTTCAAAATAACAGTTGGTCAGGTCAGTTTCCTTCAGTATATAAATGCGATAAAAAAGTATTTTTGTCTTCATACTTAACCCACTTACGACGGGTGTCACACATTACAGTGCAATGCTAGATCAGAGCTTCTGCTCAGATTTTGTTGCCTATGGCGGGCAACAAAACCACCCAGAAAATATTATTTTCGGCTTGAAAATGTACCGTTGCTAGTGGGTTAAAGATTACCATCCTACAAACAAGATCACCAGTATCCCTCTACAGGTGCATAAGGTCAATAATTCTAGTTTAGATTCAAGTACCCAGGAAGAAGTAGTGGTGGGGGGAGGACCTTGTACTGAGATATAATACATGTTTATTTATCTGACAATTACAATACAGTTATTAATTTCTTACTATGACAGTAAGTGGAGGAGTTGGATAGTAGGATTAAGATTTTCTTTTTCTTTTTCTTTTCTTGTTGTTTATTGCATTTTCTCTTTTTTGGAACACAAAAATATTTATCCTTGTTTTGAATTATGCATGTACAAAGCCCTTGCCCTCATCATATTACCTTATTAGTATTCTATCACTGTTGCTACCATTACTACTATCAATGTCATTACATCATACAACATACAGTCATCCTGTTAAAAAAAAGAAAAGAAAAACAACTTCCCATACACATCCAAGATACTGGAAAAACACAAAATGATGCACATTAAACAATATCAAAGTCTTGTCATTTCTTTCAGCTGAGGAAGGAAATGCCACCCGCCTCTACTTCAAAGTCACTTATCTCTTTGCCACATGCTTACTTGCCACACACTCCCTCTCACGTCAAAAGCCAATGTACTACAATCTTATAATCCCAACCACTTGTTACTGTTATTATGGTATTCAGGTTTATGATTCCGCACACGACAATGATCTTGATAAGGCTGTAGTAAATTAATTAGCTCAGATAAGAATTGTAAAGCCATGAGTCAGCAGAAGATTCCCTAGGAAGGAGAGGAGGAGAGAGGAGAGAGAGAGAGAGAGAGAGAGAGAGAGAGAGAGAGAGAGAGAGAGAGAGAGAGAGAGAGAGAGAGAGAAGAGAGAGAGAGAGAGGGGGGGGGGGGAGGGAGGGGGGAGGGGAGGGAGGGAAGGGAGGGAAAAAAGAAAGAAAGAAAGAAGAAAGAAAGAAGAAAGAAAGAAGAAAGAAAGAAAGAAAGAAAGAAAGAAAGAAAGAAAGAGGAGAGAGAGAGAGAGAGAGAGAGAGAGAGAGAGAGAGAGAGAGAGAGAGAGAGAGAGAGAGAGAGAGGAGAGGGAGGGAGGGAGGGAGGGAGGGGGAGAGGGGAGAGAGAGAGAGAGAGAGAGAGAGAGAGAGAGGAGAGAGAGAGAAGAGAGAGAGAGGAGAGAGAGAGGAGAGGGAGAGGGAGGAGGGAGAGGGAGAGGGAGAAGGGAGAGGGAAGAGGAGGGAGGGGGAGAGGGAGGGGAGGGAGGGGGGAAGGAGGGGAGAGGATGGGGGAGAGGGGGAGAGAGGGAGAGAGGGAGGGAGGGAGGGAGGGGAGGGAGAGGAGAGAGAGAGAGAGGGAGGGGAGGGAGGGGAGAGGGAAGGGGAGGGAGGGAGAGAGAGAGAGAGGGAGAGAGGAGAGAGAGGGAGAGAGAGAGAGAAGAGAGAGAGAGAGGAGGGAGGAGGAGGGAGGGGAGAGGAGGAGAGCGAGAGAGAGAGAGAGAGAGAGAGGAGAGAGAGAGAGAGAGAGAGAGAGAGAGAGGAGAGAGAGAGGAGAGAGAGAGAGGGAGGAGGGAGGGAGGAGAGGGGAGGGAGGAGGGAGGGAGGGAGGGGGGGGAGAGAGAGAAGGAGAGAGGAGAGAGAGAGAGAGGAGAGAGAGAGAGGAGAGAGAGAGAGAGAGAGAGAGAGAGAGAGAGAGAGAGAGAAGAGGAGAGGGAAGAGAGAGAGAGAGAGAGGGAAGGGGAGAGAGAGAGGAGAGAGGAGGGAGGGAGAAGAGAAGAGAAGGAGAGAGAGGAGAGAGAGAGAAAGGGAAAGGGAGAGGAGAGGAGAGGAGGGAAAGGGAGAGAGAGAGAGAGAGGAAGGGAGAGAGAGGAGAGAGGGAAAGGGAGAGAGAGAGAGAGGAGCAGAGGAGAGGAAAGAGAGAGAGAGAGGAGAGGGAAGAGAGAGGGAGAGGAGAGGAGGAGGGAGAGGAGAGGAGAGGAGAGGGAGAGAGAGAGGAGGAGAAGAGGAGAGAGAGGAGAGAGGGAGAGAGAGAGAGAGAGAGAGAGAGAGAGAGAGAGAGAGAGAGAGAGAGAGAGAGAGGGGGGACCAATTAATAGACTACTAATTCACAGAATAAGCTAAATGTATGGATCAAATCATATCTGGCATGAACAAACAAGGAAAAAATCCCTGTCACTATACACAAGGCAATAATACCAGGAAAGTACAAGATACCTAGGTTATGTAAATGATAATCACATGATAACTACAAGACAGGGACGTTCTGAGCAAGTTAATTAGCTACATTCAGCCGGGAAGTACGACGGCAACTTAGGATGCGTAGGAACTTGACCAGGGTGAACTTGAATGAACAGAAAAGAGGAACAAAAAGACAGATAACACAGAAAGAGCAGCATTCAAATCAACTTTTAAAATGAATCAGCTACAATTTTTTTCCCTAACTGAGGAATCATGACAGTTGGGTGAAGATAAAAGATATTATCTCAGAAATTTGATTTTTTTTTTTTTTTTTTTTATATATCTAGTGACGTAAGAGGAACTGCTTGTCCTCGCCTGATTCATTTCATATCCTCCATCCCAACTTACCTATAAATATCTTCCTCTTCTGAATTACATTGGGTCTTGGTCATTGCCCTGAACTTTCATGCAGCTTTCAAGTAACTCGAACAATACACTTCCGTCATTTTTATCTCTTCTTTATCTCTGCAATGGTAGTCCTCATTTCCACTCTGATAATTATCTCTCAGCATGTACTGGATAAAGCTCTATCAACCTATGCACGAGTTTCTTCAAGCTAATTCATATAGCATATTTCCCCCCACTAATTTCCAAATTTGAGTAAATACATTTCAAATCAACAACTTTCTATAGCAAACAGAATGACCAAATATTGCAACAAAACAATTACTTTATCATCTATTTTTACAGCCTTATGAAAACAATATTCTACTTTCATTTTCGGCAATGTAACACCATGAATCTTTCTGGGTAAAAATTGCTTCTATATAATTCAAAACCCTTTTAAAATCTGGGCCCACCTGCCCTCAATAAAGTTCCTTGACACCTCAAAGCATTAATCTTATCAATGACCATAACTGATTTTCTTTCCAATTTATCTGAATTCCCAAGAAAAAAATATATCATCACAAGACTGACGTGTTTTAAGAAACCTTTTTTTTTATGTATCCAATACTCCAAGTTTTTCTTCCACTAAAAAAAAATGGCTATATTTTATATTGAAATAATAACTATTTCT
>NW_020868599.1:126072-131072 GCF_003789085.1 Penaeus vannamei | reverse complement strand
TGGATAATTAATGTCTAATTACAAAGGCAAATCCTTTACAAGGACTGACACTAATAGCAATACCTAACACAGCGAATTATGAAGAATAATCAGTATAATACTGTACACAGTAAGACAATAAACCAACAATCAAAACACATTTGCAGTAAATTCTACATCATTTAAATGCAGTGCAGCATCACAGTCCAACACATAAAATATATCTAAAGAAAAATAAATCTGCACCGACAAAAAACTACAAGTCACGACAACATACCAAATCGATTGCGTCAGTCACGTTACCGATGTCCGAGAGAAAAATCATAGTAATCATAATAAATTTTCACTTCGTATTTCTCAACCAATTTCCACTGACGTCACACAGAGAACCACACTTAAGCAGTCGATATAATCCGAGTTCTCATGCACACACACACACCTGAAACCAGAGCACCTTAGGCTGACCGGGTAATTAACTCACCCTATTCTGTAAATTACTGTTCAGAGGACGTCCATTGCCAAGGATATTGTATCTAGGGATGCCATTTACGCCAGTGGTCGAGGCATTTCTCACGCATTCGCCTAAAACCTGAGTCCGAGATATATTTCTACAGGAGAAGTGCCTCTGCAGTATCAGCTGGAGAGCCATAGTTCGCGGAAGAATACAATTTGGGTGATCTATGACGTCATAGACGCGGTGAATACGAATTATTGAATGCAGTTTCATTGCATTTCATTGTGTAGCTCATTTATAACCTCTAACGGTAATAACGATGTGTTATTCACAGGTAATGGTATGTTTTGTGTGCGTTAAAATTCATGATTTAAAATTTGGTGTCATATGACATGGAGAAATGGATGGCAAGATAAGGGGAGTATGTACCTGCAGTCTGTTTTAGCTTGCATAATGTGATTATGCACCTGTTAAAATGATAGAGTCAGTTTATCAAATTTGGGCCATTACTATTTATAGACCAGCTACATAGAGCACGTGTCTGTAGAATGTCGCAAGAATTCAGGAAGAGCCGTGTTATAGCACGTGCTTACCAACGGTATTTTAAGGAGCGGGCAAATGATGCTATAGTCACACTTTGGTTTTATTTCTACGCCCATACAATAAGAGGGTAGTGACACAACAGCACTAAACACTTATAGATTTAGTGAGTCATTTTGTACTCCGCTTGTATTCGAGGAAATTGCCACTCTGACGTTTCTCAAAAGAAAAATAAAACAGTTTTAAATCAAGTAAGTAGCCTTGTCTGAGACTGATAGAAACATGATTGATCATATAAAAATGATAATGATCAATGAAAAATGAATATCAACCACTTAATTAATGGAGGTTAATGGATCTACTTACTGACGCGGATGTATGTGCACGCGCGGTCGGCACCAAAACACGCGACCGAGCAGCGAAGACGGCATTCAGCACGTGTCTTTCATAGGGTACGTGTCAGAGACGGTCTGACAATTGGATCAGATCAGTGAATTGAAAAGAAGTGATTTTATCCTTAAGATTTGTGGAAGTGAATGTGGCTATTGGATTTCAAAACGTCAGGCGAAAGTTGATTCTAGCGTTATTTTAGGTCGGTTTATGGAAATAAGGTTAAAAATGGGTTTTTGGGTGTATGATGGTGGCTCTTTCACCCCGACCTGCGCGCTGCAGCCACAACACCATGACGTACTGGTAGTCGCCAGACTCTCCACATTTCCTGTCTTATCTCGCCCGTGCGGTCGTATCCTCTACGGTACTAACGTCAATGCACTTGCTGGTAATTACTCCGCGATTTACCTGCGAAAAATACAAGCTTATGGCACAATGGCGAACCGTAAGAAACGCAAAAATTCCCGTTAATACGTGTCCTTCTGTTATACCAATATCTATGACTTTTTTCCTCTCCAATAGGCGACCTAGTTAAGGAGATGCCGCCTGCCCACCCCGAAGGTCTTGCAAGGCCTCACGGGAATCGCAGATCCGGAATCGATGTGCAGGTCACTCACACGGAGCTAATGAGAGGTGTGGCAGGTGAAGAAGTGGAGGTGTGTGAGAGAGAGAGAGAGAGAGGTGTCGCCTGTTGGGCCGGGATCACGAGGAGGTGGAACATCTGTAGGGCATATTTTATCAGATTGCTTTCGAAGCAGTGACCTTTCGGGAGGCCTTTAGAAGCCATTGAGGTTACTAGGAAATGCGCATATGTAGTTATGCGTGTATGATATATGATATATGTACGTAATATATATATATATATTATATATAAATTATATGTATGTAGGACTTGTTTGTAATTTGATATCTAAAGCAGGTTTATATAATGATAGAAAGAGATGTAGATGCATCCTTGTGGTCTGTATCAAGAACGATCTCTTATCGAGAGAGGGAGAAAAAAAATCCGACCCGAATTGATTATGCACTCTGCATGTGCCGCTAAGGGCTTTGTCTCGCAGATGATTGCAGAAGCACCTTTGATAACTGCTTTGTGATTCAAGTTCATAATCCATCGGTCAGGGTATTAACATATCGAGTTACGGCGCCAGTCAGAACAAGTGCAGTGCCCTTGTATAACCAGTTCGCCAAGGCCAATGTCAGATTGTGATCTAGCGTTTGCATTTTCTTTGCCTAAACAAACGTTTGTTTACGGTCCACGCTAGAAATATTATCCCGGAAGCGAAAGCAAAGTGGTTATACAGATGCAGTAATTATCGTGTTACTTTTCCTCTGACCTCCTTCTTCCTCTTCGTCTTCTTATTCGTCTCCTTCCTCACCCCCTTCTTCTTCCCCTTCCTCTTTTTCCTCGTCTCCTTTCTTCCTCTTTTTCTCTTGCTCCTCCTTCTCTTTCTTCCGCCTCTTCTCCTCCTTCGCTTTTTCCTTTTTCTTCTTCTTCTTCTTCTTCTCCCTCCTTCCCTCCTCCTCCTCCTCCTCCTCCTCCTCCTCCTCCTCCTCCTCCTCCTCCCCTCCTCCTCTCCTCCCCCTCCTCCCTCCCCCTCGCCCCTCCTCCCCCCCTACCCTCTCCCGCCCCCCCTCCTCCTCCGGCATCGTCCTCCTACCCTCTTCCCCCCCCTCGCCCCTCCTCCCTACTTCTCTCCTCCTCCGTCCCTCCTACCCCTCCTCCCCCCCTCCTCCCTCCCCCATCCCACCTTCCAAGACCTCCTCCTTACCCTCTCCTCCCCCTAATCCTCACGACCTACTCTTGCTCCTCCTTCCCACTTATCTCCTCCTCCTCCTCCTTCATGAACCCCATTCGGTCTCCTCTCCTCTCTTGCCCTCTTCCCCTCTCTTCCCCCTTCCCTTGCCTCCTCCTCTCCCCCTTCTCCCTCCTCCTCCTCCTCCCTCTTCTCCCTCTTCTCCTCCCTCACCCTTCTCCCTCCTCCCTCCTCCCATCCCCCTTCTCCCTCCTCTTCCTCCCTCTTCTCCTCCTCTCTCCTCCCCCCCCCTCTCCCTCCTCCTCCTCCTCCTCCTCCTCCTCCTCCTCTCCTCCTCCTCCTCCCCTCCCCTTCTCCCTCCTCCTCCTCTTCCCCTCCTCTCCTCCCTTCCCTCCTCCTCCTCCTCCCCCTCTCCTCTCCTCTCTTCCTCCTCTCCTCACTTCCCCTCCTCCTCCCTCCTCTTCTTCTCCTCCTCCTCCTCCTCCTCCTCCTCCCTCTCTTCTCCTCCTCCTCCCTCCTCTTCTCCTCCTCCTCCTCCTCCTCTTCTCCTCCTCCTCCTCCCCCCCTCCTCTTCTCCTCCTCCTCCTCCTCCTCTCCTCTCTCCTCCCCCCTCCTCCTTCTCCTCTCCTCCTCCTCTCCTCCTCCACATCCCTCATCTCCCTCCTCCTCCCTCCTCTCTCCTCACCTCCCTTCTCTAGAGCGATCGCTTTGCCCGCCTACCATTGTCACATCGCTACAGCCTCGACAAAGGTTCCTTAACCCCCCCCCACCCCTTCCCCCTAGCACCCCCACCCCCCACCCTACCCCTTCCCCCCAGCACCCCCACCCCCCTACCCCTTCCCCCACTAACACCCCCACCCCCCACCCCTTCCCCCCACCCCCACCCCACCCACACCCGACCCCCAGCACCCCCCTACCCTTTCCCCTCCGGCACCCCCACCCCACCCCTTCCCCCCCTGGCTCCCCCACCCCAACCCCCTACCCCCCTACCCCCACCCCTTGGTCAGAGCTGTGACGCAAGTGGCCTGGGTTAAGATTGGCCGTAACAGCCTAACCATCAATTGTACACTAACTTGCGTGTTCCAGCGACATGGCCGCTTTAATATCGGATTTCAAGCTGAGGACGCGCGCGCGGTATTAATGCATCTTGACACTTTTTTTTTGTTTTGTCTTTCTCTTTCTCTCTCTCTCTCTCTCTCTCTCTCTCTCTCTCTCTCTCTCTCTCTCTCTCTCTCTCTCTCTCTCTCTCTCTCTCTCTCTCTCTCTCTTGCCTTTTCTTGTCTTGGGTGTGTGTGTGTGTGTGTGTGTGTGTGTGTGTGTGTGGTGGTGTGTGTGTTTGTCTTTTGCAATTATATCCTCCATGAGTGTCTATCATTATCAGCGTTATTACGATTTTTTTTATTATTCAATCTTAAGTAATACATATTTAAATGATTATATCTTATTATATCTTACTTATTTTCTCTAGGTCATTTTTCTTCCTCCCGCACTTCCTTATATCTACGCCGTTATTCAGTTTCATTGGCTTGTACCTGTTTTCATTTTTTTTCTCTCTCTCTCTCTCTCCATAATTATCGGTCTTGAATATATTACCCGGGAACATCGGCCCGCGAGTGAATATGTATTTCAAATAGTTTATTTACATACTAATTGGGTTTCTTAATCATTGGCATGTTACATGTTAATCGCTATCCGTAAAAAAAAAAAAAAAGTGATTATGCAGATGTAAACAAAACGAACGTGGCTGAAATCTCTCGACGAAGAAGAGGATCTCGCAATACTTCTGTGGAACGAGCCAAAAGTCACATAGCCCGTGAGAGGTACAGACGTAGTCGAAGAAGAAGAAGAAAAAAAGAAAAATAGAAGAAGAAAAAAAAGAA
>NW_020868599.1:118572-123572 GCF_003789085.1 Penaeus vannamei | reverse complement strand
TCGGCATCTTCACAGGGAGAGAAACACAAATCTACCTGCCAGGACCAGCAGAATTCACAGGTACTTGAAATGTTTATTTGGAGAACTTATTAATGCTGTGTGTATATCTCCGGGTGTTTATTTTTAGAAATCCGTTGCTCCTTTGCGCGTTTTAGTTCATTAAGACCTGCAGACTAAACCGGTTCATTGCTAGGTCCCTAATGCGCTATTTTTAGCATATCAATGACCCGCTGTTTAGCAAACCGGACGAACACTCCCCAATATGCTTGCTTTGCACGAGGCGACACAGATAGAATAAATACAGTCTTAGTTATCTCTCTAACCCTTCTTTCCCCCCAAACAGTTTTATTTTTCTCCTCGTAATATCTTTCTCTTTCATGTCAAAAGAGCTTCGAAAATAAATACCGAGTCTTAGGTATCTCTCCAACTCTTCTTTCCCCCCAAACAGTTTTATTTTTCTCGTAATATCTTTCTCTATCATGTCAATAGAGCTTCGAAAATAAATACCAAGTCTTAGGTATCTCTCCAACGCTTCTTTTCCCCAAAAACAGTTTTATTTTTCTCCACGTGATTTTTGTTTTGTTTTGTTTTTTTTCATGTAAATAGAGCTTCGAAAAACATGAGTTGAACATTGAAGCTCCTCTGCAGCCCACAGAGTGCTTTGGACCCTTCTTCAGACTGATCCCCTCCAGCGGTCAGGTGAAGGAGCTACAGACAATCATCCGAGACAAGTGAGTAGGACTTTGGCCCGTTCGCGCCCACGACCCGACGCGGCGCCTCTGGGAGTGGGGCGGGTGGGGGTGGGGATGGGGGCGGCCGGGGGGGGTGGGGGATGGGGGCGGCGGGGTGGGGTGGGGTCGTGGGCGGCTTTTCCTGGTGTGCTCTACTTTTGTTCGTTTTCTTTCTTTCTTTCTCTTCTTTTCATTCTTGTTCGTGTTTTGATCTTGTTTTTGGGGTCTCTCTTTTCTTTTTTAGTTTTGTCTTTTCCTTTTCCTCATTTTCTTTCCTCTTTCTTATTTTCTTTCCTTTCATTCCCTTTTTGCTTTTCTCTTTCCTTTCATCCCTTTCTCTTCCCTTACATCCCTTTCTCTATCCTTTCACTCCTTTCTCTTGCATTATTTACCTTTCTCTTTCCTTTACCTTTCTCCCTCTCTCTCCCTCTCTCTCACTTTTTCTCTCTCGATCTTATTGTACATATTTATTTTTCCATTTGTTATTTTTACCAATATTATGTTGACTAGTTTCCCTTCTCCATTTTTATATTGCACATCTTGGTTTTTAATGTATGGCTGGCTGTTGTTGATGGTTCAAGTAATTCGTGGACCAAGCGGAAAGCACATTGCCTAAGGGGGGGGGTCGCAGAGAGTACTCTGTTGTTTGTTGTTGTTGTTATTGTTCTTATTATTGTTATTGTTATTATTCTTATTCTTATTCTTATTCTTATTATTCTTATTATTGTTATTGTTATTGTTATTACATGATTATCATCATTTTTTCTTGTGATTATTGTTTATAACAGTTCTAATACTGTTAGATGTTTTTGAGGGATTTTAATTGATATGGGTTGTGATTAATAGAATGTTGTTAGAGGTTTTGTTGTTTTTGCAATAGTAAATTTGATTTTATTTACTTAGAATTACTTTCTGAATACTTTTTTCTTTTTCTTTTCCTTCCTCCCTTCCTTCTTTTTCTTTTTCCTCTTCCTTTTTCCTCTTTTCTTCTTTTCTTCTTTTTTCTTTTTTTCCACTTCTCTTCCTCTCTCTTTTCTTCTGTTATTGGATGTATTTGAAATAAACTTCATTGCTTTGGTTTGAAAGCTACATTTATTGTTATATAGCATTTTTTCTTTATTGATGCAATTTCACAAGTCAATTACTTGACAATGTTAGTAAATAAGTTTGAGATTTGTGTTTATTTTTTCCTTCCATCACATACCAATAAGATTTATTTTTCAAAAGTAAGTAATGGAAGTTTTGGATTCATTTCTTATTACTTTTTTTTATTTCTTAGGTACACTATTGATTTAAATGTTTATATAAGCATCCGAGAATAGAACTAAAGTCAGTGCTTTCATATCTTCTCTTGCAGAAATACATCAAGAAGTGACTTCAAATTCTATGCAGACAGATTAGTAAGTAATATATTGATGAATATTGATGAATGTGGCTGTTTAATCTCCATTTTTTGTTTGTTGTTTTGCCAGTTCATCCACCACCTCCCCTTCTCACACTACAGACAGAACCTATGTGTAGATTTTGAAAGTCTAATGCTTTCATGGTAAATATATATTGTTTCATATGATATGTGTATCTAGAAACTTGTGTTATCACTGTATATACTGTTTGTATAACTGCACTGGATTCCAATTCACCTTTTCCTTTTCCTTTTCTCTAGATTCGTTTGGTGGTTGAAGAGGGCTTGAACCAGCTTCCGTACTCTGACTGCACAATCACAACGCCAACGGGATGCCAGTACAAGGGCTTGCAGTTTGTCAAGGGCAACTGCGGAGTCTCCATTGTGAGGTCGGGAGAGGCTATGGAACAAGTAAGTAAATTTAGATTCAAAATTGTTTTAATCTTCCCCATGAGAATACATTGTGTTGTCTTTACCATTGCCATTTCAGTGTTTAATCTGACTGCAGAAAATTAATGAGTAGGATGCTGTTGCTGATGTGCTGCATTGCTGTCTTTCATGAATTTCCTTGATATTACCTTGGAACTAACAGCTTTCCTCTCAATGACAGGGATTGCGATCATGTTGCCGTTCCATAAGACTGGGCAAGATCCTTGTGGAATCTGATCTTGATACTCATGAAGCAAAAGTGGTATATGCAAAGTTCCCAGAAGATATAAGTCAGCGTAAAGTTCTTCTGATGTACCCGATCATGAGTAAGTTTTTGGGGTTTTCCTTTCTTCTCCTTTTCTGTTTCTTCTAAGGAAATAGACATTCACAAATGTCTTTGCATTACTGAATGTTTCTCCTCTTTCTCAAGCACTTTAAATGCTATTCCTATAAGCAAAACTGTGTTCTAGGTTCTGGCAACACTGTCATTAAGGCAGTTAATGTTCTTCAAGAGCATGCAGTGGAAGAAGAGAACATCATCTTGCTTAACCTCTTCTCCACACCAGCAGCAGCGAGGACCATCACTAGTGCTTTCCCGAAGGTAAGGATATTGTTGCCTGTGATTCTTATACAGCTCGAAGATGCATACAGGAAAATCACGGAAAATAAAACATATTATATGTACACCTTCTCCATATGAAATTATTTGGTAACCCTTCTTTCTATTGCATTGCAGATGAATATCTTAACATCAGAAGTGCATCCCGTGGCACCAAACCACTTTGGCCAGAAGTACTTTGGCACGGACTAAAGAACCAAGATCTCACAGCACCAATTATTTGTGTTGTAGAAAGGAAGGATACACATTTTGTTTTCTAGACGCCAGTTGGAACAAAGTTTCATGTTGCTGCATCTTTAGTGTGTGTAAAGAATACATTTATAGGTGATAATTTAGTCAGTCTTGGATGCAGTCACTTTTGTTAGATATTTTGGAAATATCGTGAAAATGTGATTGTTCTCATTAAATGTTCTCATGTATGTTAGTAATCGTTATGCTGTAGTTTCAGCATAGGTAGTTATTTATATTTTCTTATTTATGGTAAAGTTTTCCTATATTAAGGTTTTCAGTTTGTTTACAGGTGATTTCTTATTTGGAGAGTATAATTGGAAGGCTTATGTTAAGTGAATTGACTGGAATTTTGGATGGGGTGTTTGTGCTCACATTCGACTTTGTTTAGTTCTTTGAAAATTTATTTGCACTGCCAGACATGTGTCAATCATAGCAGTTAATACATGTGCTTGAAATAAATCATGCAGTTTAGGGTTGTACGGTGAAATTGTGTGCAAGAAAGTGACAGTGAAGAGTCTTTGTGATATAGATGATGATATATGACACTTGTGGAAGATGAGAAACACTCAGGTCTGTCTTTATCATTACACTCTGACACTCTGCTTAGTCAAGTTGTGCCTTTTGTGCAACTGATGAATTTTTAATTAGAATACATCCAATATTGCTAGTGTAAAAGAATCATGTCAGTGGCAAAAGATAAAGGCAGGGGTGTTGATGCCAGTAGTTAAGTGAATGAGAACCATGCATTTAATGTCTTCATACAGGTAATATTGAGTCTCAATTCCATCGTGTTCATCCACTCATGCCATCAAATCTTTGTCTCATCTTACTATCACTTTACCTCCAGAACATTCCCATGTTTAGGAGTCTTCATCTCCTGTTCCAGTTGCAACTTATGATGGAAAAAATATTACCGGATCTCCGAAAGTGTGGAGACAAACTAAAGTATATTTAGACATGGAAGCCAGAAGTACAGAATAGTACAGTCTGGATACCGTTTTATGAGTAAATCTTGCGTTCACGTTGCATATATAAGCATCTGCAGTACAGTAAAACAGACAAGTAAATGCACAAATCCTAGTCAGAGTTAAGAGTTGAGAGGTTCAAACCCAAAGATGATCTTGACTAAAGAGGATTCTCTGCTTAATAAAACATGTACATGTCATGAAATCTCTATCACCTCGACTTATCATGCTATTTCTCTCGGCCTTCTTTTCCTTGGAAATCATAGTCCTTTTTCTTCATATTGAGGCTTAATACTTTACACAACATAATAGCTTCCAGGAGTTCTACTCTTCTATGGTACAATTAACTACCTTACATGTAACTCGTGCAGTTGCATTGTGAGCGCAAGATATATTTCTAAAGGATGTGCTGATGACCAGTTCATAAATTATTTGACTTCTTTAGATATTAAACTCATAAAAGTTCAATTATGTAAACTGCACAATCATATTCCAGAAGCCTTTTCTAGTTAAAGCCATAAGAGCTTGTGACAAATTAAAAAGACCTGTAACTATACTTTATTTCACAAAGTGAAATACGTTGGCTATATGTGTAACATAGAATAAAAGCTGAGTATTTTTTT
>NW_020868599.1:111072-113572 GCF_003789085.1 Penaeus vannamei | reverse complement strand
TGGTACGTATAGATCAAGGTTCTATATAAAGTACTTATATAGACCTTCTTCTTCTTCTTTCTTTTATATCTCTATATAGACCTTGGTACGTATAGATCAAAGGTTCTATATAAGTCTTATATAGACCTTCTTCTTCTTCTTGCTTTCTTATTATCTTTATATATAGACCTTGGTTACGTATAGAATCAGGTCTATTATAAAAGTACTTATATAGACTTCTCTTTTTCTCTTCTTTCTTTATATCTTATATAGACCTTGGGTACATTATATATATAATACAAAATTGCGCATGCCAGTCCTTCGGCGTGTCCTCCTTTCGTCGCGCCTCCTCTTTGCGCCCGTGACGACTAAGTGTTTTGTTTACATTTTGTCCTGTGGATGGGGATGGGTCCCGTTGGCTCCTCGGATAACATGAGCTAATTTCCTCCTTTATCCGCCTCTGTAAGTGAATGCTATGCAATATGCGACGCCAAGCCTTTGTGATTGATTGAGTGAAGTTTTTTTTCGTCCATGGAGGATATGAGATGCAGAATATGAGCTCCCATAAGAAGGTCTCGGGAAGTTTCAGGTGAGAGAAGACCAATCGCTTGATTTCCTCTTGGAAATATGTGCATGAGTTTCGTGATTGTTTTAATCTATTAAGTGTGGGGGTATTTGTCACACCGAGAGCGACTCACCGAGAACCAGTGTCAATCCTGCAAAACCCAATCTAACCTTTCTAAATCTAACCTTTCTACTCTATATTTTTCCCTAGACAGGGGGTGGGGCAAAAACCCCCAACCGCCATTATTAGCACATTTTGTGACAATTAAAGCAGACATGAAGAACTCTGGCTGTGTGGGGGTGTTGTGGACGGTTCTAGACAAAAAGCAAAGTCAGTTGAACTGCACTCTAGCGATGGGCAGTGTCATATTCCTCTAATCTCTGTGGTGGTCACTCTTTCTTTGTGTGTCACTTGTTAACATTAACCTGATTGTGAAAGGGCTATCTCCAGTATGAAAGATGACAAGTAAGGAAAGGAAAAATACATTTAAAAATGGGGTTAAATAGAGAAATTTGCCTACACAAACAAACACGGTAATTTTTTTACACTGTGGATGCCACTCATCGTTCAAAAAATGTATTCATCAGTCTAAGTTGCTGTGACTGGGGCGTGCCCATTGGCACTGCCCAAGGATAGGGTTTGAGGGGGTTCTGCCCCGCAATGGGCCCGGGAAATATTTTCTTCACCTCATTATGCATGGGAAGATGGAGCTGAAACTCCAGAGCACCAAGTGGACTTGGGCTGAGACCGATGCTTTCCGTGATCTTTCCCATTATTCTGTGTGGCACATTTTGTTTTATTTCTTTACTGACAACTGCTTACTTTTTCTTTAGTGTATCATATTCAAATTGCTCTAACTTAGTGCATCCAAACCATTAAGATAAATCACAAACAGTACTAGTTATACCTTGACCCATTTACAATGGGTGTCATATATGACACCCAGAAAAATATACATTGCTGTGTGTCCCGCTGGTGTGATGATGGATCGGAGCTTGTGCTCTGATTCCGTCGCGGGCAGTGGCTGGTGCACGGGCAGATTCTGGACCAGCCCTGCGTGCTGATTTTGAAGCCACCCAGAAACCATTATTTTCCACTTCAAAATATACCGTCGCTAGTGGGTTAATCCTTTCCCTCATCCCCAACGACCAACCATACATGTGTGATTTGCACTTAGCTCCCTACACATTAGATATTGAGAATGAGATTGTTACGAGAAAAGTATATCATCTCTAACCACTTGCTGGCGGGGATGAAATGTGCGTACCGGCCATGCCCAATGTGTGTTTAATTTAGTCGCTGATTTTACATATAGATGGCTCCACAAGTACCAAGTCACCAATGAGCCAATTACGAGAACTACCTGGCTCACCGGTTTACCATTTTCCTTGATTTCTGATAATATTTCTAGTATCTGATACTGCTGATAGTAATGTCAGTAAGAATAGAATAGTTATAACATTAATAACAAAAAAGCAGTGTTGATATTGATAACATTAGTAAAAAAAAAAAAAAAAAAAAAAAAAAAAAAAAAAAAAATTCTGCTATTTCAAGGAAAGGTGAGGTCACAAGATCTAATAATTGACTCCTTTGTGGCTAAGCATTGGCATAAACCTACTGTAGAAAACATTTAACAAAACCATAATTAAAGTGAACTGAACATTGTCACGTCAGCATTGGATTAAGATATCCACTTGCGTAAGTCAAAATTCCTGTTGGTGGGCTCTATAAATTTCTGGTATTTGCTGAAAGAGATAGATTTGGAAAATGGTGTGAACAGTGGTTTCTGGGTAAACATTGGTTTTTGTGTTTTCAAATGAATCTTACCTATCATTTCTATCACAAGCAAAGCATATAAATGATAAGGTCCCCAATAGCTTGAGAGGGCATGATAAGTATCGGGCAGATTATGGGGTAAAGGCACAAGGTGAGATACACCATTGCAAGAAATCAGTG
>NW_020868599.1:92886-102886 GCF_003789085.1 Penaeus vannamei | reverse complement strand
CACATAGTGTGAAGAATAACATAAACAATGAATCTGCAAATGATAGTGGTATAGTAAGTGGGAACAGTACATCAGACAATGCCAATTCTGTGGGTCAACATGAAGATCCTTCTGCTCCCTCCACACTCAAAGCCAAAGAAGTTACTGATAATAACTTTGACTCAAATTCATATGAAGAGGAAATGTTAGGAAAATCACTATTTGGGCAGAGAATGAATGCAAAAATGGCTCAAGCCAAGAAAAAGAGGAATACAGAAATATCTCTGGCTAAACAAGAGACACAAGAACAATTGTCAAGGCCTCCATTTGGTGTGAGTAATCACGTGAGTAATAATTCCACAAGCGTGGTTGGTACAAACAATACTTCTAACAGTGCCAGTGCTTTGGATAAAAGAAAGAGTCTTTCTGACCTTGTACCAAATAACAGAGGTTATGGAGACTCTGATAGTAATAGTGACTCAGATGCAGATGATATAGAAAGAATGTTGGGAAAATCTCTCTTTGGACAGAGAATGATGGCAAAAATTGCACGAACCAACCAAAAGAAGCAAGAAAAATCACCCATGCCATCAGTAAGTGTAAGAAATCACACAAACAATGATGCAAAGAACACAGATACAGGGGACAACAAGGTAGGAGAAATAAGAGAGAGAGTGAAGGGAGCGGTATCAGAAGACCAGGAAAGAACAAGTGGCTACAGGGATCTACAAAATGTGATGAGAGGAAATAGAAATAATCATGCAGTGCAAGAAGTGTCTCATGGTCTGGATGAAGGCAAGGCAGATGATGAAAAACACATGTCGAACCAGACACTTAAAGAAAAATGTGTTGATAAGACTGATACAGAATTAAGTAGTGTGAAGGAAGTGGCAGAGTCTCAGACAAATGCTTACTGCAAATCAAACGAGTTGTTAGATTTGGATGAACAAAATACAATGCAGATTGTTGATGAAGCAGAAAATGAAAATGTTACCAAACATTTATGCGATGTTGAAGTAAAAAGAAATGAAAATGTCACAAAAATGTGTGTGGAAAGTGACAATATCAATGAAGGAAGACCAACAACAAAACCATCAGGTACAAATAGAAGTATATTGAAGTCAGAGACTAAAACTTCTGAAGCAGTTCTTGAAAATTTGGATTCAGAAGACAAAGTGGATGATGAAACAAAAAGTGGGGAAAGAGAAGAAAGAACAGTGACAGATGGAAAATGTGTCAGTGAAAGAAAGGCAAGAGAAGAGAGAAAAGTGGCAGATGAAAAATGTATTGAAAAAAATAGTGGGGAAAAAGAAGAAAGAACAGTGGCAGATAAAAAATATCATAGCGAAAGAAGTAGTGGGGAAAGAAAAGAAAAAACAATGACAGATGAAAAATGTAATGAGAGAAATAGCAGGGAGGGTGAAGAGGGAACAGTAGGAGATGAAAAATATAGTAAAGAAAATAGTGGGGAAAGAGAGAAAACTATGACAGATGAAAAATGTAAAAGGGAAAGAAAGACTAGCGAAAGAGAGAAAAGAAAGGCAACAGATGAAAAACATGATAGTGAAAGGAAAAACAGAGAGAGAGAAGATAGAATAGGTACAGATGGAAAATGTAGCAATGAAGTCAAAACCATGGAAAGAGAAGAAAAAACAGAGACAGAGGAAAAATGCAGTAGTGAAAGAAGGACCAGGGAAAGAGAGAAGAGAAAGACGACAAATGAAAAACATTGTAGTGAAATCAAAACCATGGAAAGAGAAGAAAAAACAGAGACAGAGGAAAAATGCAGAAGTGAAAGAAAGACGAGTGAAAGAGAAGAGAGAATAGCGACAGATGAAAAATGCAGAAATGAGGACATAGGATCCCCCAAAATCAGTGAAGCCTCTTCTCTAGATTGCAGCAAATTTTCCTCTATTACTCAAGGAAGACTAGAAGATGCTGATTTGGAAGACAGAAAAGAAGAAAAGGATGGATTGCAAGAAAATAATGAAAAGCCAAATGTTTCTACAAAAAAGAGAAGAGGCCGCCCACCTAAACAGATAAAAACTGATGTGAAGGCAACATCTCCCTGTGAATACACAGAAACCAAGAAGGATGGGAGAGGGAGAAGAAGAAAAAGTGATGTGTCTGAAAAAGAGAAATCCAGTGATGAAATATGTGATAACAAAAATGCCAAAATTGAAGACACTAGAATGGATACGTCTAACAAAATGGAGCGAACAGGGGTTATGACAAGAAATAGGACATTAGATACAACAAAAGGGCAGAATAAAGCATTTAGTAAAGAGAGAAACGAGAAATCAAAGAATTCCGTTCAAACATCACCAGCTGAGGCACAAGTAAATGGTAAATCCTCCAGAAGAATCATTGAGGGTTCTGATGACCAAGAAGAAAGCGGTAAATCATATGGTAGACCGAGAAGGAAAATTGATACTAACAATCAAAGAAACAAAGAAGAGGATGATACCAAAGAAAGAGAAGAAACAAAAGATGAATCAAGCAAAGCCAGACCAAAGAGACAACCACGTAGTGAGAAACCAGCAAGAAAGCAAGCCTGTAGTAGTGAAGGAAATGAAAATTCACTAGATTGTCGAGAGAATAACGAGATAACGCCGAAAACAGACGTTGAAGAAAGCACCAGCAACAAGATTGAACAGGAGTTAGGCATCAGTGGGACACAGAAAAAGATTGAGGGAAGTGAAGGTGCTAAAGTGGAATCAGATGCTGAAGGTTTACATGAATCTGCAACGAAAAGTTCAGGAGATGATGTAATACAATGCCAAGCAGTGACTAAAAATACTTCCATTGAAAATGATGAGGTTGAGGCTAAACCACCATCAGACAGCACTCAAGCTGAAGTCAAAGCCTCAGAGGTGAAGCATGGGACATCTGTAAAGGAAATGACAGATGCTCCTGAGGCTGTAGTAGAGAGGCTTGAATCTAAGGCAGAGAAGGCCAAAGTGATGAGTGAGGAGGATTGTGAGAGAGTCAATAATGATAAAGACATCAGTCAAGATTCTGGGGCTCTGGATAAATGTATTGGAAAGGAAATACAATGTAAGACTGCAGATGGGGCTGAGGAAGACACCAAAAGTAACTCAGATGAAAGGATTAGAGAAGATCCAGTTGAAAATGATTTGATGTGCGGTATATCAGGTAGTGAGGGAAATACAATTGATTCCAAAGGTGATACTCATCAGCTTGATGAAGTAGAACAGAATAATGAAGAGGCAAAGCTTAAGAAAGAAAATGATTATGGAAAAAAATGTGTACAAGATAAATCAAACATACCTTTGGATACTGAGGAAAAAGGAAAAGAGAACACGGAAGGAACAGATTTACACAATGAAATCTTATCTAGAACAGAAAATCCAAAAACCGAAGAAAGACTCTTCCCTGAAGAGGAGGAACTCCTCTATGATGAAGACAGTGAAGATGATGATGATGATGATGACAAGAAGGGATATGATTCTGGGGAAACATCACAAATGAAATCCCCACACTTAAGCAAAAATAAATGTCTTCAACCGCAAACAAGTAAACAGGGGTCCACAGTTGATGCAGAAAATTCTCAGTGTATAAAAAAGGATGAAAAGTCTGTACTTGGAAAAGTTCAAAATAGTGTGCAGAATAAGGAAGATAGTCCTAAAAGAGTAACTAGAAACCATTCAGCTGAAAGAGAGGATTTAGAAACTGAGGGAGGAGCAAGAGGAAGACAGTGCAGGTCCTCACCCAGGAAGGTGGGCAAGAGTGACAGCAGGAATGACCTCTCAAGAAGTCGGTCACCACCAGGTAGATCAAACAGAAAGATTGGGAAGTTGACAACACTCGACAAAAAGTACAATATTAGTGAAAATGACAGCGTCAGTCCCCTGCAAGTTAAGGAAAAGGAGATGCAAGCCAAATATGAGGAGAAGCTAGCAGTGGCATTTGGCAGGAAGACAAGACACGGCCAGAAAGCAATTGAAATGAAGGATACAAATGAAATAAGTTCTTTGGATAGAGAAAATGGAAGAAACAATGATAGTGAGAATATACCCTCTGAAGATAAGAATAAACAATTAAAGCTTGTAAGTGAAAGTGAAGATAACTGTGTGAAAGAGTGCTTTAAACAAGATAAGCCAAACACACCTGTAAATACTGAAGATGGAAGAGAGAACACAGACGGGACAGGTTTACACAAGGAAAGTAATGCTGAACCAACAAAGAAGCCTGAAGAGAGTCTTTTCCCTGAAGAGGAGGAACTCCTATATGATGGAGACACTGAAGGTGATGATGATGATGATAAGAAAAATGCTGAGGAAACCTTAACACCAGAAGCAAGTGCAATGAAGTCCACAGTTGATGCAGGTAATTCTCAGGTAGATGCCATAAAAGAAAACGATGGTAGATCAGTAACAGGAAGTGTGCAGGATAGTCCTAAAATAACAAGAAACCATTCATCCAAAAGAGACATTGAGAACGTGCAGAGTGCAAGAGGAAGGAAATGCAGTGGTTCACCTAGAAAGAACGACAAAAGTGACAGCAAGAAGATCTCTCAAGGAGTCGATCACCACCAGGTAAATCGAGCAGAAGGATAACAAAGTTGACACCCAGCAAGAAGAGTGAGAGCGTGCAAATGATAGTGTGAGTCCCCTAATGGTCAAGGAGAAGGAGATGCAAGCAAAGTATGAAGAGAAGATGGCAGTGGCATTTGGCAGGATCACGAGACGAGGCCAAAGGGCAAATGCAGAACTAGATGACACAGATAGACTAAGTCCGCCAGCACATTCATCGAATAGAGTGAGTGCTAGAAACACTTCGAGACGTAGAGATAGTGAGAGCCCACCAAGGGAGAGATTGAGAAAGCCTCCAAGGAATAAAGAAGGCGAGCACATGAGAGCAGATCATGAGAAGATCCATTCAGAAAGGAGCACCACTTCAAGAAATAGCGATTCTAGACTGAGAGCAAAAAGGATGCAGGGGAACGAAGTGGAAGAAACAAAGAGAAATAAAAGTTTACCAAATGCAGCAGCGCAACAAAGGAGACCGTCAAATTTGGATGAGGGTGTACGTGGGGAGGTACGGTGGAAGAGACAGCAATCTGAGTCACCGCCGACTCACAGAAGACGACAGCGTGTGCATGATAGGCGAATGAGAGATGATGGAGATTCTCCAGACAAGGGAAGTCATATTGGAAAGATTAAGAACAGAAATGACATGAAAGAAGATAGAAATCATGGTGATCCACTACCCAAAGTTCAGAGAGAGAGGAATTGTGTACAGGACCAACAGACTCGAACAAAGTACCAGTAGATAGCAAACTGTTACATAAAATTTTATGGGAGTCTCCAAAGAAGAGCATTGTCCAGGATGATGAAAAAGAAGAAGGGGAGCTAGATGAAGATGAAGAAGAAGGGGAATTAATAAGTGAAGCAACAAAGGGAGGCCAAACACAAAGGTACAAAGGAGTCTCATTTTTCCAAATCAGAAGTAGATACAAGACGACGGAATGAACCAAGATGGGAATCAAAGAATGCCAGGCCCACAAGAAAAAGCGAGATGTTGAAATATGAAAAAGCTTTACAAGAAGCCAAAGAAAAACATCGAAGAGCCGAAGAAGATAAGAAGAACAAACTCCAAGTAAGGAACCAGCTCTGTCTAAATGCCACAGGCCTGATAGGGCTAAAGATAGTTTTATTTGGGAGAAGCAAGATAAGTTTACAGAAAGAGATAAGAAGGTTAATCAGGTCAGTGAAGCAAATGCAGAAAAGAGAAGGCAGAGTATGAGAGCAAGGCACTTAAGGACGTTAATGGAGGACGACACAACTTTTTATCCATCAGATCTTTTCCAAGTTACACCCATTTTGGCTGTCCCGGAAAAGTTAGGCCCTCCCTCAGGAAGTGATGATACCATTGACATACTAGTAAAGCAGAACCATGAGAAGTACGGCCAGGACAGCCTCAGCACCAGTGGAGACTCGGAGATGTCACTGCTGCATTTTATTCGTGATCCTGAAACGAAGAGACATGCCCCTTCTGACCGTAAATCTTCCTCTTTGAAGGCAACAGGGGATCCAAAGGACGACACAAAGAATCAAGTAGAGGTTAAGTTTAAGGCAAAAGAGCAGGTCGAACCCAGAGGTCTTGCAATTGAGAAAGCCAGTGAACAAAGTTTGGTAAAAGACAATAATGTTACTATTGCAGACACACCACTGATTGGTGATCTGGAGCAAGAGCATGATGACCAAAATTTGTCAGGTCATAAAAGCCCGTTGAACCAGAGTGTAGAAATGGTGGCGGAGGCTGGAGAGGACGATGACTGCCACACTGAAAACAGCTTGGAAACAAGAAATGATCGAGTAGCAGAGAACACTACAGGGATGGAAAGCACACATGAAGGCGGGTATAGCAATGTACCTGTGTTGGATGAGGCCAGTGCCACAGCTCAGTCTACTGATGCCCACGAAGACAATTCAAGCAGTTCAAGTGACTCAGACTCGGATTCAGACTCAGACAGTAGTGATTGCCAATGCAGCAAATGTGGTAACAGTAGTAGCAGTAGCAGCAGCAGCAGTAGTAGCAGTTCAAGTTCTTCAGATTCTGATAGTGACTCAGATGCAGTCATTGAAGAAACCCACAAGAGGCAACAAATACAAGTGTAGCTGAGTGAGCGAGACCAAAGTAAAATAGTGAGCCATGCGAACAAGAAATCTCCAAGAAAAACTCCTCGGAAATCACCGTCCAAGCGAGAGAAATCACCGAAGAAACCCTCACCCACTAAGTCGCCCCACAGGACCAGTAAGACCCCACGCAAGATGCTAAAGACACCACACAAATCTCCTGGAAAGGTTCCCAAAACTCCAGGAAAAACGCCGTGTAAGAAACTTGGAAAGACACCCAAAAAGTCACCTAGTAGCAAATTTAAAGAGCCAGGTGTTCAGATTTATCCGGATCTCCACAGCATGTTGGAGAAGAATGGCGTGACTTCAGCCGATGATAAAAAACAGAATGCGGCTTGTAATTCACAGGCACCAGGTACAAAACACAATGCCAACAAAGGCCATGTGATATCACCGCCACAGATACAGATGCTGATTTGTTCCCACGACGATCTGAAATCCCAGGCCAGGAAGCGAGAGGAATCAGGTAGTGAATCCCAGTCTCGGAATTCAATTGGCAACGGAGCCCCAGCTGCACCTTCAAGTAGTGCATCATCGTCCACTATCCAGAAAGTTTTCGTACGACGTCGGGCGAGGAGACCTGCCAATTTCTCACCAACCAAATCTGCAGCAATGAGTTTATCGTGCGTGAGCGGGAATAGTGCCATCTCTCTCGTGCACAGTGACCAACAGCCGTCAGGAGAAACATCAAATTCTGATCCCAAAAGCATCCAGGATGAGAGCGTATTCAAAGAAGGAAATCTTGCCACATCAGACGGTAATGGAGAGGAAATAATCTCACGGAAGAGAACCAGAACTTCCATCAGTGAGAAAACCACGGCCAGTAAGCGTTCCAGAATGTTATCTCCAGAATCTAGGAAGGAAATAACTGTCAGCAGAGAAAATGTGGAAAGAAAAACAAGTGAGAATGATGCTGCATGTCTGCGGAAAGTCCAGCTAAAGCCAGCGAAACGGGTACATCAACGAAAGCCACCGGAGCTCCGAAGAATCCAACTTCGTGCCAGAAGAAACGACCGACGGACCAGTGAGAACGTCGACCGATTCTTTCAAGAGCGACCGCAGGAAACGGAAAGTCAACCGTTGAAGTATCGACAACAGATAGCAAGATCATCGTCCCCGTCAAAATACGACGAGTGAAAAGACAGCTCAACCTCGGACTCTCTAGCTCCGTTTCGAGCGTCGTCTCCTCCGTGCCCGAAAGAAAGTCGCCCTCGAAGTCCACTGCGGCCTCGACGTCTGCCTCTACTCCGCCTCCAGCTAAGGACAGGAGCAAGTCCGTCGAAAACTCCCCGACAAGCCTTAGAAGAAGTCCGAGAAAGAAGCTGGTGCCTACGTAGTATGTGTATATCCATGTAAAAATTTATATATTCTATTGCAATATCTTTTTTTTTCTGACGAGTTTATGCCAATATTTCTATAGTTTTTTTTCCAGGTTATAGAAGTACGACGTTTCTAACTAAAAGGAAATTTGTGCTATAATGGGACAATTTTATATATTCAGGTTACTTTGTCTTTTAGTTGGATTTTCAGTTTTATTGTTTGAATTACGTATTTTTCCCAAAGAATAAACGTATTTGAAAGATATAGGTAAATGTCATGTATAGGATGGCAGTTATTGTGTATATATTGTATGTATTTATTGATATATATTTTTCTGTCAGTTGAAACGAAATAAAGTTACACGTTTGAGAAAAGTTATTTTTGAATAATCTTTTACAGAGAAAATAAAAGTAAAATACTATTACTTGTTTCATTGGAATACCTAATGTACCTCATTTTCTGTAGGGGATTCCCCTTTTCTTATGTGCCTCTCTCTCTCTCTCTCTCCCTCCCTCTCTCTCTCCCTCCTCTCCTCTCCCTCTCCCTCTCTCTCTCTCTTCTCTCTCTCTCTCTCTCTCTCTCTCTCTCTCTCTCTCTCTCTTCCTCTCTCTCTCTCTCTCTCTCTCTCTCTCTCTCTCTTCTCTCTCTCTCTTCTTGTCGCGATGGTTATTTAATTCTCTCTTCTCTCTCTCTCTTTCTCTCTCTCTCTCTCTCTCTCTCTCTCTCTTCTCTCTCTCTCTCTTCTCTCTCTCTCTCTCTCTCTCTCTCTCTCTCTCTCTCTCTCTCTCTCTCTCTCTCTCTCTCTCTCTCTCTCCCTCTCTCTCTCCCTCTCTCTCTCCCTCTCTCTCTCCTCTCTCTCTCCCTCTCTCCCTCTCTCTCTCTGTCGCGATGGTTATTTAATTTCTCTCTCTCTCTTCTCTCTCTTCTCTCTCTCTCTCTCTCTCTCTCTCTCTCTCTCTCTCTCTCTCTCTCTCTCTCTCTCTCTCTCTCTGTCGCGATGGTTATTTAATTCACGGCATGAAATACAGGAGTTAGACCAAACATGGAAGTGGTAAGAAACGCTCATCTTTTTAGGGAATCTTTCTAATGTCACAAGTCCAATGGAATATTTTTTCTGGAGTTCTGATGTTCAAGATAAACGCCATCACAAGTAACTTTGGTTAGAAATAAAGAAATAAACTTCAATTAAATATCTCATGATAATGATTTGAGCCCGATTTACAACATTTTGGTGCTGTTCGATCCAAGGCCCTGTCCACCCAGTTTCAAGTTCGAATCACTTCCTCCAGCTTGAACACCTACCAGTTTAATGGTTACAGGATTAGCCATGCAAAATCAGCTTAGCAAGGAATGATTTATTATTATTAACTGGGTGACGATGGTTCCACTTGTGACTGATTGACCTGTCTCCAGCTCAGAAGGTGGGCAATAAGTGGTAGGAACTGGGTAAGGGTATGCGATTGTCATGTGACCGATTTTCGAGGATTTGAATACTGTATGCCCAAGGTATAGCTCCAAGACTGTTCGAGCACAAAAACAGAAATGACCTTCGGTACAAAATCCTGGGTCACTTACGATCACATGATATCTTTGAAGAAATGAATGTAGCGGACCCAGTATTTTTTTTTTTTTTTACCTTTGTTGGAATCTTGGAGTAAGGAATATGAGCCACGCCTCTTTCCTCCGTTCCTTTCTTGTAGCGATTTTGGGTAATTCCTCCACAACAGCTCGGGGCCCGGATTCTCAAAAGAGCCTTAAAAGTTAAGGTGCGCTGGAGGCCTTAACCGTCCTGCAGTATTTCCCTTTTATAAGAGCGAAGAGTTGATTTCCCGCCCGCCGGAAAGAGCTAAAGGCTGCTCTCCCCCTGCCTTCACCTAAGGCGCCTTAACTCGCACCAACATGGCGGGTCCCTTGCTCTGCTTATACGTATGTAAGACACTCGGCCGTAAGTTAAGGCGCCTTAAGGAGATAAAGCGCCTTAACGCGTTTGAGAATCTGGCCCCAGTATCCTTGAGAGTAATGGTACTTAGCAAATCACC
>NW_020868599.1:65305-91948 GCF_003789085.1 Penaeus vannamei | reverse complement strand
AGGTGCGTGTACACCCCGACACAGATATTACTTTTAGCAAAGAACCCAGCATTCGAGCACCCAGTCGCTGCTAGATCCTGTGGGGTGGTTTCACTTGGAGTGGGTACCGGA
This sequence comes from Penaeus vannamei, assembly GCF_003789085.1. Taxonomy (NCBI): domain Eukaryota; kingdom Metazoa; phylum Arthropoda; class Malacostraca; order Decapoda; family Penaeidae; genus Penaeus; species Penaeus vannamei. Next base: position 91,837 of record NW_020868599.1, on the reverse strand, counting down.
GTAACTGATGAGGGAAAGGGGTTGCTAACGGTGGTTTCTTCCTGTGTAGAGCATGGAGTATAGCACGGGGCTGATTCCACACAACGTCTTGTGATGTTGTTGAATATGGGTTTGTTTTTAGGACATCTGGCGACCACCGGCTGAGGAACTAAGCCATTTACAAAAACGCATGCATAATAACGAGTGCAGTCAGTCAGATCAGGGATTAGAATACCTGCACGCTTGCACTTTGGCTTGCAGTGATCTGGAACAGTGTCTCCTGAATCCGAATTTGATGTCATTGTTTGTGGAGTGACTTCTACTGCGGGGCTGGTGTTCAGAGTAAAGGCTGTGCTAAAAGTTCCCTCAGATGGACTGGTGCCGCTAGTAGCTCCAGGTTTTGGACTGGTAGTGACCATTCCTTCTGGAAACGGATAGTTAGTAATAGGTTCTTCCGGTGTTGGGCTGGTACTACTAAATCCTGGCGTTAGACTGGTAATGATAGGTCCTTTTGAGGGTAGACTGGTAGTGATAGGCTCTTTTGATGGTGGAATGGTAGTGATAATTTCACTGGAATCTGGATCATTAGTAGTAGGTTCTGTTGTTGGACTGGTGCTTATGGTTTCTTCTGGTGTTAGAGTGGTAGTGATCATTTCTTCATCTGTTGTACTGGTGATTTCTTCTGTTGCTGGACTTACAGTGAAAGGTTCTTGTGTTGGTTTGGTACCGACAGATTCTGTTGGTGTCGGTTTCTCGCTAATAGTTCCTTCTGTTAGAGTGTTATTAATGAATCCTGCAGGTGATGGAGTGATGGATCCCACTGTTGTTGATTCACTGCTTGTTTGCTGACAATTCAAGGTGCGACAGGGAGCATGGCTTTGACAGGTCTTGCTCTCCGTATCAAACACAGGCTTCTCTCTTGGGCATCTGATTCTCAAAGGGCGAGGAACAGTACCATCGAAGAATATACAGAGGAAGTAGTGATGGCAACTGGTTGGATCACGCACGATAGAATTTGGCTTGTCGCAGTAGATATTGCAAGGCCCATCGTCACCAGGGATGATTATGGGTGTAACTTGTGAGGGTTTGCCACTGGTAGCTAATGTTGTAGGAGTTGTAGCTATAACCCCTTCACATGTAGTAATACAAGGAATATCTGCAGCACAAGAATGTTTCTTCAGGTCAAAGACCGGTCGTTCTGGGGGACATTTTCCTCGAATTGGTGTATAGTGGGGATATGGAGTAAGGCGAGTGATGTTGCATGTATAGAAGTGGTTACAGTCAATAGGGTCATGGACAAGAGTGTGTTGGGATGAGCAAATTGGTCGGCATAGATTAACAGATGTTGAAGAATGTGTTGGCGTAACTGTGGGCGATAGCGTCACTATAGAAGAACTGGTATAGGGATATTCTGTTGTATCGGAGGCACTGTAGACGTTGGCAAATGAGTCGTATTTGTGGCTCCTGGTGTTACAAGATCAGTGTCCGGGCATGTTGTGATACAGGATGATTCTGCTCGACAGCTGTAGCTTTCCAGATTAAAGACTGGGCGAGAGATTGGACAACGAATCCTTGTGGTGTGGGCTTGTCCCTGTACAATCATACATACATAGTAGTGATGGCAATCCAAGGGGTCATGCAAGATGGTGTTGTGTTGAGTGCAATTTGGTCGACACTTTTCTGGTATCAACATTAAAGCATTGTCTGTGTCATTTCCAGTATGGGTTTCACTCTGCTGGCATGTAACCTGACATTCTGCAAAGTATGAACAGCTTTCGCTGCTTGCATCGAACACGGGTCGGCTCGGAGGGCAAGCCATTCTTGTAAGAATGGTGCTGTTACCATTGGCTCTACAGGTATAGTAATGGTGGCAATCCTTGGGATCCTTCACCACAGATTCTGGTCGGACACAGGAGGGCAAGCAAGGATCATCCAGGTCTTCAACTGCTGGCGGTGCTGTAGTTTCTAGCGAAGTAGAGGGAACAGAACACATTTCAATACATCTCGCCTCGGCTTCACACCGGAGTTTAGTCCTGTGGAAGAAAGGTTTGGTGGAAGGACACCTCGCACGAACAGGATGCGGCGTCAGACCTCTCAGGAATACACATATGTAGTAGTGGGTGCAGTCCATTGGGTCTGGCACCAGGGAGTTCGGAATGACGCACTTAGGCTGGCAGCTGGTGGTGTCAGGGGTTGGGGGAGGCATCGGAGCAACAGCACCAGGACAGGTTACCACACACTGAATTGATGCCATGCATTTCCCTTCATCTTGGCTGAACACTGGCTTGTCTTCGGGACACCTGATGCGTTGAGGCTTCATGGAAAGATAATCAATGAAGTGACAGACATAGAAATAATGGCAGTCTGTTGGGTCTGCTAGCCAGGAGTCAGGTATGAGGCAGGTAGGCTGACATATTGATGGTAGAGTACCTGATGCCGAGACATTTTGGTATGTTTGTGAGTTGTCGAACGGGGAAGTGACACCTGCTGGTCCTTCGCTGTCAGTGTCAGCTTGCATATCTATGGGGAAAGTTGCGAAAGCTGGATGCACCATCTGGCCAGGAGGAAGCGTAGTTTGAGCAATTAAAGAGGAACCAATTGTAGACGTTACTGTTGTGACACTAACAGGCAGTAATGTACCTGTTGGATTGATTGACAATGACGGCTGCGATATAACAGTTCCAACTGTTCCAGGGAATGTAGTAACACCAGTGACTGCACTAGACAGTGATATAATACTAGTAACTGTACCATACAACGATGTTACACTTGTGACTGCACCAGGGAATGACGCAACATTCGTCGGTACACCAGGAAGTGTTATAACACTCGTGACTGTACCATACACTGTTGTAACACTTGTAGCTGCACCAGGGAATGAGATAACACCTGTGGCTGTTCCAGGCAGTGATGTTACACCTGTGGCTGTTCCAGGCAGTGATATAACACTTACGACTGTACCGTGCAATGATGTAACACTTGTGACTGCACCAGGGAATGACGGAACATCTGTCGGTACACCTGGCAGTGTTATAACACTCGTGACTGTACCATACACTGTTGTAACACTTGTAGCAGCACCAGGGAATGAGATAACACCTGTGGCTATTCCAGGCAGTGATGTTACACCTGTGGCTGTTCCAGGCAGTGATATAACACTTACGACTGTACCGTGCAATGATGTAACACTTGTGACTGCATCAGGGAATGAAGCAACACCTGTCGGTACACCAGGAAGTGTTATAACACTCGTGACTGTACCATACACTGTTGTAACACTTGTAGCAGCACCAGGAAATGAGACAACACCTGTGGCTGTTCCAGGCAGTGATGTTACACCTGTGGCTGTTCCAGGCAGTGATGTTACACCTGTGGCTGTTCCAGGCAGTGATGTTATACCTGTGGCTGTTCCAGGCAGTGATATAACACTTACGACTGTACCGTGCAATGATGTAACACTTGTGACTGCACCAGGGAATGAAGCAACATCTGTCGGTACACCTGGCAATGTTATAACACTCGTGACTGTACCATACACTGTTGTAACACTTGTAGCTGCACCAGGGAATGAGATAACACCTGTGGCTGTTCCAGGCAGTGATGTTACACCTGTGGCTGTTCCAGGCAGTGATGTTACACCTGTGGCTGTTCCAGGCTGTGATGTTACACCTGTGGCTGTTCCAGGCAGTGACGTTACACCTATGAAGGTACCAGGCAGTGATATAACACTTACGACTGTACCGTGCAATGATGTAACACTTGTGACTGCACCAGGGAATGACGGAACATCTGTCGGTACACCTGGCAGTGTTATAACACTCGTGACTGTACCATACACTGTTGTAACACTTGTAGCTGCACCAGGGAATGAGATAACACCTGTGGCTGTTCCAGGCAGTGATGTTACACCTGTGGCTGTTCCAGGCAGTGATATAACACTTACGACTGTACCGTGCAATGATGTAACACTTGTGACTGCACCAGGGAATGAAGCAACATCTGTCGGTACACCTGGCAGTGTTATAACACTCGTGACTGTACCATACACTGTTGTAACACTTGTGGCTGCACCAGGGAATGAGATAACACCTGTGGCTGTTCCAGGCAGTGATGTTACACCTGTGGCTGTTCCAGGCAGTGATATAACACTTACGACTGTACCGTGCAATGATGTAACACTTGTGACTGCATCAGGGAATGAAGCAACATCTGTCGGTACACCAGGAAGTGTTATAACACTCGTGACTGTACCATACACTGTTGTAACACTTGTAGCAGCACCAGGGAATGAGATAACACCTGTGGCTGTTCCAGGCAGTGATGTTACACCTGTGGCTGTTCCAGGGAAAAGTGTTACACCTGTGGCTGTTCCAGGCAGTGATATAACACTTACAACTGTACCGTGCAATGATGTAACACTTGTAACTGCACCAGGGAATGAAGCAACATCTGTCGGTACACCAGGAAGTGTTATAACACTCGTGACTGTACCATAAACTGTTGTAACACTTGTAGCAGCACCAGGGAATGAGATGTGGCTGTTCCAGGCAGTGATGGTGGCTGTTCCAGGTGTTACACCTGTGGCTGTTCTGTTACACCTGTGGCTGTTCCAGGCAGTGATATAACACTTACAACTGTACCGTGCAATGATGTAACACTTGTGACTGCACCAGGGAATGACGGAACATCTGTCGGTACACCTGGCAGTGTTATAACACTCGTGACTGTACCATACACTGTTGTAACACTTGTAGCAGCACCAGGGAATGAGATAACACCTGTGGCTATTCCAGGCAGTGATGTTACACCTGTGGTTGTTCCAGGCAGTGATATAACACTTACAACTGTGCCGTGCAATGATGTAACACTTGTGACTGCACCAGGGAATGAAGCAACATCTGTCGGTACACCTGGCAGTGTTATAACACTCGTGACTGTACCATACACTGTTGTAACACTTGTAGCAGCACCAGGGAATGAGATAACACCTGTGGCTGTTCCAGGCAGTGATGTTACACCTGTGGCTGTTCCAGGCAGTGATATAACACTTACGACTGTACCGTGCAATGATGTAACACTTGTGACTGCACCAGGGAATGAAGCAACATCTGTCGGTACACCTGGCAGTGTTATAACACTCGTGACTGTACCATACACTGTTGTAACACTTGTAGCTGCACCAGGGAATGAGATAACACCTGTGGCTATTCCAGGCAGTGATGTTACACCTGTGGCTGTTCCAGGCAGTGATATAACACTTACGACTGTACCGTGCAATGATGTAACACTTGTGACTGCACCAGGGAATGAAGCAACATCTGTCGGTACACCTGGCAGTGTTATAACACTCGTGACTGTACCATACACTGTTGTAACACTTGTAGCTGCACCAGGGAATGAGATAACACCTGTGGCTATTCCAGGCAGTGATGTTACACCTGTGGCTGTTCCAGGCAGTGATATAACACTTACGACTGTACCGTGCAATGATGTAACACTTGTGACTGCACCAGGGAATGACGGAACATCTGTCGGTACACCAGGAAGTGTTATAACACTCGTGACTGTACCATACACTGTTGTAACACTTGTGGCTGCACCAGGAAATGAGATAACACCTGTGGCTGTTCCAGGCAGTGATGTTATACCTGTGGCTGTTCCAGACAGTGATGTTACACTTGTGGCTGTTCCAGGCAGTGACGTTACACCTGTGAAGGTACCAGGCAGTGATATAACACTTACGACTGTACCGTGCAATGATGTAACACTTGTGACTGCATCAGGGAATGAAGCAACATCTGTCGGTACACCTGGCAGTGTTATAACACTCGTGACTGTACCATACACTGTTGTAACACTTGTAGCTGCACCAGGGAATGAGATAACACCTGTGGCTGTTCCAGGGAGTGATGTTACACCAGTGGCTGTTCCAGACAGTGATGTTACACCTGTGGCTGTTCCAGGCAGTGATGTTACACCTGTGGCTGTGGGCAGTGATGTTATGTGGCTGTTCCAGGCAATGATATAACACTTACAACTGTACCGTGCAATGATGTAACACTTGTGACTGCACCAGGGAATGAAGCAACATCTGTCGGTACACCTGGCAGTGTTATAACACTCGTGACTGTACCATACACTGTTGTAACACTTGTAGCTGCACCAGGGAATGAGATAACACCTGTGGTTGTTCCAGGCAGTGATGTTACACCTGTGGCTGTTCCAGGCAGTGATGTTACACCTGTGGCTGTTCCAGGCAGTGATATAACACTTACAACTGTACCGTGCAATGATGTAACACTTGTGACTGCACCAGGGAATGAAGCAACATCTGTCGGTACACCTGGCAGTGTTATAACACTCGTGACTGTACCGTACAATGTTGTAACACTTGTATCAGCACCAGGGAATGAGATAACACCTGTGGCTGTTCCAGGCAGTGATGTTACACCTGTGGCTGTTCCAGGCAGTGATGTTACACCTGTGGTTGTTCCAGGCAGTGATGTTACACCTGTGGCTGTTCCAGGCAGTGACGTTACACCTGTGGCTGTTCCAGGCAAAGCTGTTACACTTGTTGCTATTCCAGGCAGTGACGTTACACCTGTGAAGGTACCAGACATTGATATAACACTTACAACTGTACCGTGCAATGATGTAACACTTGTGACTGCATCAGGGAATGACGGAACATCTGTCGGTACACCTGGCAGTGTTATAACACTCGTGACTGTACCATACACTGTTGTAACACTTGTAGTAGCACCAGGGAATGAGATAACACCTGTGGCTATTCCAGGCAGCACCTGTTTGGTGTGTTACACTGTGGCCAGGCAGTGATGTGTGGCAGGCAGTGATTACACCTGTGGCTGTTCCAGGCAGTGATGTTACACCTGAGCACCTGTGGCTGTTCCAGGCAGTGATGTTACACCTGTGGATGTTCCAGGCAGTGATGTTACACTTGTGGCTGTTCCAGGCAGTGATGTTACACCTGTGGCTGTTCCAGGATGTTTACACCTGTGGCTGTTTCCAGGCAGTGCACCTGTGGCTGTTCCAGGCAGTGATGTTACACCTGTGGCTGTTCCAGGCAGTGATGTTACACCTGTGGCTGTCCCAGGCAGTGACGTTACACCTGTGGCTGTTCCAGGCAAAGCTGTTACACTTGTTGCTGTTCCAGGCAGTGACGTTACACCTGTGAAGGTACCAGGCAGTGATATAACACTTACAACTGTACCGTGCAATGATGTAACACTTGTGACTGCATCAGGGAATGACGGAACATCTGTCGGTACACCTGGCACTGTTATAACACTCGTGACTGTACCATACACTGTTGTAACACTTGTGGCTGCACCAGGGAATGAGATAACACCTGTGGCTGTTCCAGGCAGTGATGCTACACCTGTGGTTGTTCCAGGCAGTGATGTTACACACACCTGTGGCTGTTCAGGCAGTGATGTTACACCTGTGGCTGTTCCAGGCAGTGATGTTACACTTGTGGCTGTTCCAGGCAGTGATGTTACACCTGTGGCTGTTCCAGGCAGTGATGTTACACCTGTGGCTGTTCCAGACAGTGATGTTACACTTGTTGCTGTTCCAGGCAGTGATGTTACACCTGTGGCTGTTCCAGGCAGTGATGTTACACTTGTGGCTGTTCCAGGGAGTGATGTTACACCTGTGGCTGTTCCAGGCAAAGATGTTACACCTGTGGCTGTTCCAGGCAGTGATGTTACACCTGTGGCTGTTCCAGGCAGTGATGTTACACCTGTGGCTGGCAGTGATGTTACACCTGTGGCTGTTCCAGGCAGTGATGTTACACCTGTGGCTGTTCCAGGCAGTGATGTTACACTTGTGGTTGTTCCAGGCAGTGATGTTACACCTGGCTGTTCCAGGCAGTGATGTGTGGCTGTTCCAGGCAGTGATGTTACACTTGTGGCTGTTCCAGGCACACCTGTGGCTGTTTCCAGGCAGTGATGTTACACTTGTGGCTGTTCCAGGCAGTGATGTTACACTGTGGCTGTTCCAGGCAGCAGGCAGTGATGTTACACCTGTGGCTGTTCCAGGCAGTGATGTTACACCTGTGGCTGTTCCAGGCAGTGATGTTACACCTGTGGCTGTTCCAGGCAGTGATGTTACACCTGTGGCTGTTCAGGCAGTGATGTTACACCTGTGGCTGTTCCAGGCAGTGATGTTACACTGTGGCTGTTCCAGGCAGTGATGTTACACCTGTGGCTGTTCCAGGCAGTGATGTTACACCTGTGGCTGTTCCAGGCAGTGATGTTACACCTGTGGCTGTTCCAGGCAGTGATGTTACACCTGTGGCTGTTCCAGGCAGTGATGTTACACCTGTGGCTGTTCCAGCAGTGATGTTACACCTGTGGCTGTTCCAGGCAGTGATGTTACACTGTGGCTGTTCCAGGCAGTGATGTTACACCTGTGGCTGTGGCAGTGATGTTACACCTGTGGCTGTTCCAGGCAGTGATGTTACACTGTGGCTGTTCCAGGCAGTGATGTTACACCTGGCTGTTCAGGCAGTGATGTTACAACCTGTGGCTGTTCCAGTGATGTTACACCTGTGGCTGTTCCAGGCAGTGATGTTACACCTGTGGCTGTTCAGGCACAGTGGCTGTTCCAGGCAGTGATGTTACACCTGTGGCTGTTCCAGGCAGTGATGTTACCTGTGGCTGTTCCAGCAGTGATGTTACACCTGTGGCTGTTCCAGGCAGTGATGTTACACTGTGGCTGTTCCAGGCAGTGATGTTACACCTGTGGCTTTCCAGGCAGTGATGTTACCTGTAGGCCCTGTGGCTGTTGATACACACAGTGATACACTTACAACTGTACGTGCAATGATGTAACACTTGTGACTGCACCAGGGAATGAAGCAACATCTGTCGGTACACCTGGCAGTGTTATAACACTCGTGACTGTACCATACACTGTTGTAACACTTGTAGCTGCACCAGGGAATGAGATAACACCTGTGGCTATTCCAGGCAGTGATGTTACACCTGTGGCTGTTCCAGGCAGTGATATAACACTTACGACTGTACCGTGCAATGATGTAACACTTGTGACTGCATCAGGGAATGAAGCAACATCTGTCGGTACACCTGGCAGTGTTATAACACTCGTGACTGTACCATACACTGTTGTAACACTTGTGGCTGCACCAGGGAATGAGATAGCACCTGTGGTTGTTCCAGGCAGTGATGTTACACTGTGGCTGTTCAGGCAGTGATGTTTACAGTGATGTACACCTGTGGCTGTTCCAGGCAGTGATGTTACACCTGTGGCTGTTCAGGCAGTGATGTTACACCTGTGGCTGTTCCAGGCAGCCTGTGGCTGTTCCAGGAGTGATGTTACACTGTGGCTGTTCCAGGCATGATGTTACACCTGTGGCTGTTCAGGCAGTGATGTTACACTGTGGCTGTTCCAGGTGCACTGTGAGGCAGTGATGTTACACCTGTGGCTGTTCCAGGCAGTGATGTTACACAGGCAGTGCACCTGTAGGCAGTGATGTTACACCTGTGGCTGTTCCAGGCAGTGATGTTTGTTGGCTGTTCCAGGCAGTGATGTTACACCTGTGGCTGTGATCCTGTGGCTGTTCCAGGCAGTGATGTTAAACCTGTGGCTGTTCCAGGCAGTGATGTTACCTGTGGCTGTTCCGGCACTGTGGCTGTTCCAGGCAGTGATGTTACACCTGTGGCTGTTCCAGTGATGTTACCTGTGGCTGTTCCAGGCAGTGATGTTACACCTGTGGTGTTCCCAGGCGTGATGTACACCTGTGGCTTTCCAGTTGTTTAACCTGTGGCTGTTCCAGGCAGTGATGTTACACCTGTGGCTGTTCCAGGCAGTGATGTGTGGCTGTTCCAGGCAGTGATGTTACACCTGTGGCTGTTCCAGGCAGTGATGTTACACCTGTGGTTGTTCCAGGCAGTGATGTTACACCTGTGGCTGTTCCAGGCAGTGACGTTACACCTGTGAAGGTACCAGGCAGTGATATAACACTTACAACTGTACCATGCAATGATGTAACACTTGTGACTGCATCAGGGAATGAAGCAACATCTGTCGGTACACCTGGCAGTGTTATAACACTCGTGACTGTACCATACACTGTTGTAACACTTGTAGCAGCACCAGGGAATGAGATAACACCTGTGGCTGTTCCAGGCAGTGATGTTACACCTGTGGCTGTTCCAGGCAGTGATGTTACACCTGTGGCTGTTCCAGGCAGTGATGTTACACCTGTGGCTGTTTGATATAACACTTACGACTGTACCGTGCAATGATGTAACACTTGTGACTGCACCAGGGAATGAAGCAACACCTGTCGGTACACCAGGAAGTGTTATAACACTCGTGACTGTACCATACACTGTTGTAACACTTGTAGCTGCACCAGGGAATGATATAACACCTGTGGCTGTTCCAGGCAGTGATGTTAACAGGGAAAAGTGTTACACCTGTGGCTGTTCCAGGCGTTACCTGGAAGGTACCAGGCAGTGATATAACACTTACAACTGTACCGTGCAATGATGTAACACTTGTGACTGCATCAGGGAATGAAGCAACATCTGTCGGTACACCTGGCAGTGTTATAACACTCGTGACTGTACCATACACTGTTGTAACACTTGTAGCAGCACCAGGGAATGAGATAACACCAGTGGTTGTTCCAGGCAGTGATGTTACACCTGAGGCTGTTCCAGGCAGTGATGTTACACCTGTGGCTGTTCCAGGAACACCTGTGGCTGTTCCAGGCTGTGATATTACACCTGTGGTTGTTCCAGGCAAAGATGTTACACCTGTGGTTGTTCCAGGCAGTGATGTTGCACCTGTGGCTGTTCCAGGCCACCTGTGGCTGTTCAGGCAGTGATGTTAGTGGCTGTTCCAGGCAGTGATGTTAACCTGTGGCTGTTCCAGGCAGTGATGTTACAGGCAGTGATGCTATACCTGTAAGGCAGTGATATAACACTTACGACTGTACCGTGCAATGATGTAACACTTGTGACTGCACCAGGGAATGAAGCAACATCTGTCGGTACACCTGGCAGTGTTATAACACTCGTGACTGTACCATACACTGTTGTAACACTTGTGGCTGCACCAGGGAATGAGATAACACCTGTGGCTGTTCCAGTGCAGTGGCTGTTAGGCAGTGATGTTACACCTGTGGCTGTTCCAGGCAGTGATATAACACTTACGACTGTACCGTGCAATGATGTAACACTTGTGACTGCACCAGGGAATGAAGCAACACCTGTCGGTACACCAGGAAGTGTTATACACTCGTGACTGTACATACACTGTTGTAACACTTGTAGCTGCACCAGGGAATGATATAACACCTGTGGCTGTTCCAGGCAGTGATGTTACACCTGTGGCTGTTCCAGGGAAAAGTGTTACACCTGTGGCTGTTCCAGGGAGTGACGTTACACCTGTGAAGGTACCAGGCAGTGATATAACACTTACAACTGTACCGTGCAATGATGTAACACTTGTGACTGCATCAGGGAATGAAGCAACATCTGTCGGTACACCTGGCAGTGTTATAACACTCGTGACTGTACCATACACTGTTGTAACACTTGTAGCAGCACCAGGGAATGAGATAACACCTGTGGCTGTTCCAGGCAGTGATGTTACACCTGTGGCTGTTCCAGGCAGTGATATAACACTTACAACTGTACCGTGCAATGATGTAACACTTGTGACTGCACCAGGGAATGAAGCAACACCTGTCGGTACACCAGGAAGTGTTATAACACTCGTGACTGTACCATACACTGTTGTAACACTTGTGCAGCAGGGAATGAGATAACACCTGTGGCTGTTCCAGGCAGTGATGTTACACCTGTGGCTGTTCCAGGCAGTGATATACACTTACAACTGTACCGTGCAATGATGTAACACTTGTGACTGCACCAGGGAATGAAGCAACATCTGTCGGTACACCAGGAGTGTTATAACACTCGTGACTGTACCATACACTGTTGTAACACTTGTAGCTGCACCAGGGAATGAGATAACACCTGTGGCTGTTCCAGGCAGTGATGTTACACCTGTGGCTGTTCCAGTGTTACACCTGTGGCTGTTCCAGGCAAAGATGTTACACTTGTGAGGCAGTGATGTTACACCTGTGGCTGTTCCAGGCAGTGATGTTACACCTGTGGCTGTTCCAGGCAGTGACGTTACACCTGTGGCTGTTCCAGGCAGTGATATAACACTTACGACTGTACCGTGCAATGATGTAACACTTGTGACTGCACCAGGGAATGAAGCAACATCTGTCGGTACACCAGGAAGTGTTATAACACTCGTGACTGTACCATACACTGTTGTAACACTTGTGGCTGCACCAGGGAATGAGATAAAACCTGTGGCTGTTCCAGGCAGTGATGTTACACCTGTGGCTGTTCCAGGCAGTGATGTTACACCTGTGGCTGTTCAACACACACTATGAAGGTACCAGGCAGTGATATAACACTTACAACTGTACCGTGCAATGATGTAACACTTGTGACTGCACCAGGGAATGACGGAACATCTGTCGGTACACCTGGCAGTGTTATAACACTCGTGACTGTACCATACACTGTTGTAACACTTGTAGCAGCACCAGGGAATGAGACAACACCTGTGGCTGTTCCAGGGAGTGATGTTACACCTGTGGCTGTTCCAGGCAGTGATGTTACACCTGTGGCTGTTCCAGGCAGTGATATAACACTTACGACTGTACCGTGCAATGATGTAACACTTGTGACTGCACCAGGGAATGAAGCAACATCTGTCGGTACACCTGGCAGTGTTATAACACTCGTGACTGTACCATACACTGTTGTAACACTTGTGGCTGCACCAGGGAATGAGATAACACCTGTGGCTGTTCCAGTCAGTGATGTTACACCTGTGGCTGTTCCAGGGAAAAATGTTACACCTGTGAAGGTACCAGGCAGTGATATAACACTTACAACTGTACCGTGCAATGATGTAACACTTGTGACTGCACCAGGGAACGAAGGAACATCTGTCGGTACACCTGGCAGTGTTATAACACTCGTGACTGTACCATACACTGTTGTAACACTTGTGGCTGCACCAGGGAATGAGATAACACCTGTGGCTGTTCCAGGGAGTGATGTTACACCTGTGGCTGTTCCAGGCAGTGATGTTACACCTGTGGCTGTTCCAGACAGTGATGTTACACCTGTGGCTGTTCCAGGCAAAGATGTTATACCTGTGAAGGTACCAGGCAGTGATATAACACTTACGACTGTACCGTGCAATGATGTAACACTTGTGACTGCACCAGGGAATGAAGCAACATCTGTCGGTACACCTGGAAGTGTTATAACACTCGTGACTGTACCATACACTGTTGTAACACTTGTGGCTGCACCAGGGAATGCACTGTGGCTGTTCCAGGCAGTGATGTTACACCTGTGGCTGTTCCAGGTGTTACACCTGTGGCTGTTCCAGGCAAAGATGTTACACCTGTGGTTGTTCCAGGCAGTGATGTCACACCTGTGGCTGTTCCAGGCAGTGATGTTACACCTGTGGCTGTTCCAGGCAGTGACGTTACACCTGTGGCTGTTCCAGGCAGTGATATAACACTTACGACTGTACCGTGCAATGATGTAACACTTGTGACTGCACCAGGGAATGAAGCAACACCTGTCGGTACACCAGGAAGTGTTATAACACTCGTGACTGTACCATACACTGTTGTAACACTTGTGGCTGCACCAGGGAATGAGATAAAACCTGTGGCTGTTCCAGACAGTGATGTTACACCTGTGGCTGTTCCAGGCAGTGATGTTACACCTGTGGCTGTTCCAGGCTGTGATGTTACACCTGTGGCTGTTCCAGGCAGTGACGTTACACCTATGAAGGTACCAGGCAGTGATATAACACTTACAACTGTACCGTGCAATGATGTAACACTTGTGACTGCACCAGGGAATGACGGAACATCTGTCGGTACACCTGGCAGTGTTATAACACTCGTGACTGTACCATACACTGTTGTAACACTTGTAGCAGCACCAGGGAATGAGACAACACCTGTGGCTGTTCCAGGGAGTGATGTTACACCTGTGGCTGTTCCAGGCAGTGATGTTACACCTGTGGCTGTTCCAGGCAGTGATATAACACTTACGACTGTACCGTGCAATGATGTAACACTTGTGACTGCACCAGGGAATGAAGCAACATCTGTCGGTACACCTGGCAGTGTTATAACACTCGTGACTGTACCATACACTGTTGTAACACTTGTGGCTGCACCAGGGAATGAGATAACACCTGTGGCTGTTCCAGTCAGTGATGTTACACCTGTGGCTGTTCCAGGGAAAAATGTTACACCTGTGAAGGTACCAGGCAGTGATATAACACTTACAACTGTACCGTGCAATGATGTAACACTTGTGACTGCACCAGGGAACGAAGGAACATCTGTCGGTACACCTGGCAGTGTTATAACACTCGTGACTGTACCATACACTGTTGTAACACTTGTAGCAGCACCAGGAAATGAGACAACACCTGTGGCTGTTCCAGGCAGTGATGTTATACCTGTGGCTGTTCCAGGCAGTGATGTTACACCTGTGGCTGTTCCAGGGAAAAATGTTACACCTGTGAAGGTACCAGGCAGTGATATAACACTTACGACTGTACCGTGCAACGATGTAACACTTGTGACTGCACCAGGGAATGAAGCAACATCTGTCGGTACACCTGGCAGTGTTATAACACTCGTGACTGTACCATACACTGTTGTAACACTTGTAGCTGCACCAGGGAATGAGACAACACCTGTGGCTGTTCCAGGCAGTGATGTTACACCTGTGAAGGTACCAGGCAGTGATATAACACTTACAACTGTACCGTGCAATGATGTAACACTTGTGACTGCACCAGGGAATGACGGAACATCTGTCGGTACACCTGGCAGTGTTATAACACTCGTGACTGTACCATACACTGTTGTAACACTTGTAGCTGCACCAGGAAATGAGATAACACCTGTGGCTGTTCCAGGCAGTGATGTTACACCTGTGGCTGTTCCGGGGAAAAGTGTTATACCTGTGGCTATTCCAGGCAGTGATGTTACACTTGTGGTTGTTCCAGGCTGTGATGTTACACCTGTGAAGGTACCAGGCAGTGATATAACACTTACAACTGTACCGTGCAATGATGTAACACTTGTGACTGCACCAGGGAATGACGGAACATCTGTCGGTACACCTGGCAGTGTTATAACACTCGTGACTGTACCATACACTGTTGTAACACTTGTAGCTGCACCAGGAAATGAGATAACACCTGTGGCTGTTCCAGGCAGTGATGTTACACCTGTGGCTGTTCCAGGGAAAAATGTTACACCTGTGAAGGTACCAGGCAGTGATATAACACTTACGACTGTACCGTGCAATGATGTAACACTTGTGACTGCACCAGAGAATGAAGCAACATCTGTCGGTACACCAGGAAGTGTTATAACACTCGTGACTGTACCATACACTGTTGTAACACTTGTGGCTGCACCAGGGAATGAGATAACACCTGTGGCTGTTCCAGGCAGTGACGTTACACCTGTGAAGGTACCAGGCAGTGATATAACACTCGTGATTGTATTAGTCTGTGATATAACGCTTGTGACTGTGTCTTGCAGTGTCTGCACACTTGTGACCACTCCAGGAAATGATGTAATGCCTAGAACTATACCATTTTGTGATGTTACACTTGTCACTGCTCCAGGGAAGGATGTAAAAGTAGTAGCAGTACTAGGCAACGATATTATACTAATGATTGTACCAGAAAGCGATATGACACTAGTGACCGCACCTGGAAATGATGCAACACCTGTAGGTATACCTGGCAGTGATATGACACTTGTGACTTTACCCAATTGTGTCGTTACACTTGTGTGGGCACCTGGAAGTGATATGACACCGGTTATTGCACCAGGCAGTGTTTATGACATTTGTGACTATGCCTGGAAATAACGTTGATCCGCATGGTGATGTGACAGTCGAGATTGTTCCAGGCAGTGACATTACACTTGCGGTTGCACTAGGTAGAGGTGTTCCAGCTGTGATTGCACCTGATACCAATGCACCGCCTGTGATTGTACCAGTCAAGGCCGTTATATCCGTCATCGTGACTTTAGCAGGCAATGATGTAATATCTGTGACTGTAGCTGGCTGTGCTGAAGCACCAATGACTGAGCCAGGAAATGAAACCACGCTTGTAAATGCACCAGGGACTGATATCACACTCGTGCCGTACTGGGTTAGCACACTTGTGACTGTACCCAGTAGCGAGGTCACAACCGTGAGTGTTCCAGGCAATTTGTTAATGACTGTACCGGGCACTACTTCTGATATCGCTATAGTGCCATTTCCACCGGGTAGTGAACAGGGGGTCCTGCATTTAATCCCCATGATGCACATCTGAAGGTCCGGACTGAATATCGGCATCACCCTGGGACAGATGTAAGAGCGCGCCACCAGGACACCTCTAGATAAAACACACTTGTAATATTTGCGACACGAATAGGGGTTCTGTAGCCTCGAATTGGCCATCACACACACGGGGGGCGAACACGGGCTTATAACCACAGGCGGGCGACTGACCACGGGGAGGACACTAGTCTGCCCCGTGGCTGAGGCGGGGAAAGCAGCAGGCAGGACCGTTGACAGCGAAGTAAGTGTGGCCGGTAGAGTGGAGGGCGCTTGTATGAGGGGCTCAGTGAGGGTTGCGGGCTGCAGGTCAGGCTTGTCCACGGAGAGCGTAGACACCGACGAGGGTACCGCCGTGGCCTGCATCACGTAGGGTTTGGTGAGGGAAGCCGGGATTAGAACAGGCTTGGACGTGGAAGGCTGCGGGACGGCTGGGCCGCGTGGCATGACCCGCTGAGCACGGCGGGCAGGGTGACGGGGTGGACTCCCGACGGCGCGGAAAGCGTGTCTGGAAACAGGATGGGGTGGAACGCCGCGGGGTCCGTGAGCGTCGCAGGCAGGGTGACGGGATAGTGGGATAAGGACACAGATACACCCCCTTGGACAGCAGCCAAGTTAGCCTCCGCCTTCATCAGCATGTCGGGATCCACCTGGCAGTTGAAGTCGGTGTAGTTGGCCCAGACCCAGGTGGAGAAGATGTGGGTGTGCGGAGGGCAGGAGACGCGGCATCGTGACTGCTCCGAGCACTTCTGGCGATAAGTGTTGAACACGGGGCTCTCGGGAGGGCACTTGCACCGGAGCAGCGCCAGCCGGCCGCTCGGGAGGTGCGAGCACACGAAGAAATGCCTGCAGTCGGTTCCGTCGGGGCGCACGGTGCCGTTGTGGACGCAGCTCGGCAGACACAGGCCGCCCCGGGTCTAAGGAGAAAGAAACAAGAAACGAGGCGCTGAGTTGGTGCGTGTCTTTATATCATTGAACAGCATATTTGTTTAGATATGAAGATTTATATATACACACATACATGATGTGTGCCTGAATATATATATATATATATATATATATATATATATATATATATATATATATATATATATATATATATATATATAGAGAGAGAGAGAGAGAGAGAGAGAGAGAGAGAGAGAGAGAGAGAGAGAGAGAGAGAGAGAGAGAGAGAGATAAATATGTCAGGGACTAGAATTTTTCATGTGCAAATTTATCCTATTTGTTCTAATCAATTTTCACTTTGTCATATTAGTGTGTTTTTATGTCAATTTTTTTAAATGTAGGCCCTATCTTATTGTATCTATTGTACCGTGGGATTGAATTCATTCCTCTTGTGTGCCAAATATTATAACGGTCATAGAAACATCTTAAACCTTTAATATTTCATTCAATAAACAAAACATAATAAACATTCATTATCATTATAAAAATCTTAGCAATAAACACAGTAATTTAAATAAGTAATATTCTCAAATAATTCAATTCATATCTTAAGTAAATTCCATATACCCTCCCTTTTCCTACTAATTATGAATCAATGACATTTTAATAAACATAATAAAGATATACGTGTGACAGAATCGAGATCTCCGCGCCCAGTTTAGCCGCGCTCTTTCCACGATTTTACCTAGGCCATAAGCCGATCATTTCCCTCCCTTTCATCCTTATAATTTTCCACTTTTCCACTTCGCTCTCATAACTAACGCCATTCTCTATCTATTCATTGATACCCACCACCCACTCCCCACTCCGAACTGTCACCTGCAACTACTTCCGTTACTGTATCCACAGACCACTAAAACATTTTTTTACCCTGAAAACAAGGCATTATGGCGTGTTCTTGCTCCATGCTCCACCATTTCTCATCTGTTACATGGAGGATGGCCAGGCCTTCATTATCATAGATCAACACAAAGAGATTTAACTATTACGTTAATACAACACAAAGAGATTTAACAATTACGTTAAAACAACACAACAAAAGTATTTAACTATTACGTTCAATATTATAACACATTAAGATTACAACACAGAGATTTAATATTACGTGTAATACAACACATCAACACAAAGAGAATTTAAACTATTACGTTAAAACACTTAGGCTTTACAATCTACTGAATTGTTAACATTTAAACAATTTGTTATAAGACTAATTATTTGCATGTGATAGCCTTTAGATATATAGATTTATATTGAAAAATTGTAATAGAAAATCTTTAAGTGAATTCAACCATCTCGATGAAATTATGAACTTAGGGAAACATCATTTCTCGAATAATGTGTATCTCGACAAATAATGTATAATCTTATATATAATGATATATAGTATAATATATATATAAGTATAATATATATATGTAGTGTAATGGTATGTGTGTGTGTGTGTGGTGCAAATGAACGAGTACTATATATATATATATATATATATATATATATATATATATTATATATATATTATTTGAATTTATATATATATGTGTGTAGTGTGTGTGTGTGTGTGGTGTTTGTGTGTGTGTATGAGTGTGTGTGTGTGGTATGTGTTATGCTAGGTGTGTGTGTCGTGTGTGTTGTGTGTGTGTGTGTATATAATGTAATGCTGCTGTTGTATGGCGCGCGCGCGGTTGTATGTGTTGTGCATGTGTTTCTGATGTGTATATGCTGTTGTTATACATACAGAGATAGAGAAGAGAAAATAGTGAGATTGAGAAGGAGAGATTAGAGAGAAATAAAGAAGAATTATATATATATATATTATAATTATATATATAATATATATATATATATATATATAGGATATGATAGGAGAGAGAGAGAGAGAGAGAGGAGAAGAGGAGAGAGAGGAGAAGAGAGAGGAGAGAGAGAGAGTGGTGTGTGTGTGTGTCATGTGTATATATATGTATGCGTGTATGTGTATGTATGTGTATGTGTGTGTATATGTGTGTGTGTGTATGTGTGCATGTAGCTGTGCGTTAGTGTGTATGTGTGCGTGTAAGCTGATGTGTGTGTATTGTGTGTGTAGCTGTGTGTGTGTTGTGTTTTGTCTGTTTGTATGTGTGTGTGTCTTTGCTGTGTGTGCGGTGTGTGTATTGTGTGTGTCTAGCTGCCTCTTCACGTGTGTGCGTGTTTTTGTGTGTGTATGGTGCGTGTATGTGTCTGTTGCTGTGTGTTTGTGTGTGTATGCGTAATTGCATGTATGTAGGTGTGTGTGTGTATGTGTATGTGTGCATGTAGCTGACCGTACTCGCAAACTGTACTAGTCGTTATTGGGAGAATTATGTTGTCATGCGAAACACCTCAACTAATGTTTATAAGGAGGCTAAATCTGAATATAATGCTCATTTGAAAGAAGCTCTCTCATAAACCTCACAGCCTCATAAATGAAGGTTAGCACTGAAAGCATCTCTGTGTGGTCTTGAGTCCTCCATTCCTCCTTCAATGAAACCTGTTGGTAGTGTTCCATATGGTCCGATTGAGAAAGCTACCTTGTTAGCAGATTGCTTTAATTCAAAGTAAAGTTTAGAAGATTTTGAACTTCCTTTTTCATGTCACCCATTGCTATGCTTTGATTCATTTGCTTTCAGGTCCTCTGAAATCAGGTATCAGGTTTCAGAATTAGATGAATGTGGTGGAGTAGACCCTAATGGCTTGTTTCCTATGATTTTAAAAAGACTAAATGGCCAATTAGCTCCTAAATTAGCCGTAATCTTATGCCTTTTAGTTCGTCAAGGGTCATTTTCAGAGTGCTGGCGCTTTGGTAATGTTATCCCTATTCCCAAGGGCCCACTACAGTCTTCACCTACTGTATATAGGCCTATTTCAGTTACACCAATTTTATCCAAGGTTTTTGAACGTTTCCTGGTCAAACGTTTTCTGTAAATTTGAGACGGTTTCTTCCAGAGACTCTGCTTCAGATAAGGGTCATGAGTCAAGACTTGTCTCGCTGGATTTTAGTGCAGCTTTTGACACTGTTAATCACAAAGGTTTGATTTTTAAGTTAGTCTGTTGGTGTTGGTAAAAAAAGTTTTTAGTATTTTAAGTGGATTTCTAACTGGTAGGCAATAGCGTGTTCGTGTTGATAGTAACTTTAGCTCGTATTCCCGTGTGTCTTCTGGGGTTCCTCAGGGCAGTGTTCTGGGCCCTTTGCTCTTTTTTACATGCAAGCGATATGTGGTCTGGCATTACTAATAAAATGTTGGCATATGCTGATGATATACTACTATATATTTATATACTATATATATGTATATATGTATATCTATTTATATTATATATACATTGTGTGTGTGTGTTTATATACACCCTTGATAAACAAAACAACTCGCAGAGCACGAATCAGAAGAGGCAAACGGACGCAGAACTGAACAAAAACGCAAAGAATGGCTTCGTGCAAACGATTAGAGAAGAGCGCTTCCGAGAAAGGCCATCCGAACGCAGCCCAGCAGAACGAAGCCGGTGAGCGACGCATCCGGACACCGCCGTGGCAGCAGGATCCACACTCGTGTCATTAGGAACAAGTCGCCGACACAGTCACGCATACGAACACTCGTGTGCACTTAAGACGATACGATAATTACATTTAAATGCATATCGAATATTTTTTTTATGAATTGTGTGTGTGTAACTGTATATAAATACTATATATATATATATATATATATATATATATATATATATATATATATATATATATATTATGCACACATTCAGAAACATGCATTTGCATAGTAAATTAATAGATTTTAAAAATCATAATCTATACATATAAACCACACACACACACACCTATATTATATATATATATATATATATATATATATATATATATATATATATAGTATATATATATATATATATATATATATATATATATAATATATATATATATATATATATGTGTTGTGTGTGTGTGTGTGCGTGCGTGCGTGCATGTGTGCCTGTGTGCATATATGTGTATATATGCATGTATGTATGCGTGCGTGTGCGTTCTTGTGTTGACATACAGCAGAAATAGCAAGCGAGACACCCAGACACAGAATACACCCATGTGTCCTTCAGGGAGAGTACACAAGCCAGGTCCCCCGCTTGAACGAAAGAACGGGAAGGGAAACGC
Organism: Penaeus vannamei; assembly: GCF_003789085.1. NCBI lineage: Eukaryota > Metazoa > Arthropoda > Malacostraca > Decapoda > Penaeidae > Penaeus > Penaeus vannamei. Next base: position 70,273 of record NW_020868599.1, on the reverse strand, counting down.
AAAAAAAATAGACGTTTAACCTGATGGGACGAACTTACGCGCTAAGGTTTGCACAGTTTTGGCGAGATTTTATTATGACTTCACTGAGCGAAATGACAGGGATTTTGGGGGAGGAAATGCGGGGTGTGGGGTGGGTGTACGGGAGTGAGGGGGAGGAGGGGGGGGGGGAGTGGTGTGTGTGTGTGTGTGTGTGTGTGTGTGTGTGTGTGTGTGTGTGTGTGTGTGTGTGTGTGTGTGTGTGTGTGTGTGTGTGGTGGTGTGTGTGAGTGAGTGTGTGTGTAAAATCACTTATGTTTTTTTTTTTTTTATTCTAGTGAGTACATATTTATATTGTCAATCAACTAATCAGTCCAAACGATATTTTTAATCAAAATCAGGAAATTACCTAAAAGTAATGCTTAATATTTAACTGGTATTGATAATAATATTTGATAATAATGATTATTATGATAAATGATAATAACAATAATAATGATGATGGTGATAAAGATGATAATGATAATAAAAACAATAACAGTGATAATGTTAATGTTAATAATGATAATAATAATAATAACAACAACAATAATCATGATAACAATAACAGTGATGGTAATAACAATTATGATAGTTATAATAAGAATAACAATTTCAACTAATGATGATGATGATTTCGTAAAGAATAATCCTACAAATGCTTTAGAATTCTGGGTAATTACTCGTACATACAAAAATATGTCATAAAGCTGTAAGTCATATATTTCAACAGTAATTAATGAGTAACGGTTCCTCAAAAAAAAAAAAATAATAATAATAATAATAATAATAATAATAATAATAAATAAAAATAAAATAAAAAAATCTTGAGTGAGGAAAATGTTTTCGCAATTATCGTTTTTTCAGACATGCCGTTTATTTAATTGTTTTTGCTAATTGAAAATCACAATGGATAAGTATTTTTGTAAAACATCAAATGTCACTGCCTTTGCTAACTGAAGATTATAATGATTTTTTTAAAACGGCAAATGACATTGCTTTTGTTCATTGAAAATCACGTGATAAATATATTTTTTTTAAAGCAATGCAAAATGAGCAGCAAATACATTGCTTTTGTTAATTGAAAATCACGTGATAAATATTTTTTTAAACAGCAAATGACATTGCTTTTGTTAATTGAAAATCACGTGATAAATATTTTTTTAAACAGCAAATTACATTGCTTTTGTTAATTGAAAATCACGTGATAAATACTTTTTAAAACAGCAAATGCCATTGCTTTTGTTAATTGAAAATCACGGATAAATACTTTCGTAAAACAGCAAATACCATTGCTTTAGCTAATGGAAGATTACAAACTGACAATACTCTCGCAAAACAGCGCCAATTGCAGTTCCTCATCAGCCACATGTTCAAAATGTCTATCGTATGGCGGGCCTCAGCAGTGGCGGTCTGAACAAGGAACACAACAAGTATAAGGACAACACACCTGCTATTCACCCAAAACCCCCAGGGCGAGATACAGGGGTGAATGCCTGGGATTAGGAGGAGGGGGGGAAAGAAGGAGGAGGAGGGGGGGAAGGAGGAGGAGGAGGAGGGGAGGGGGAGGAGGAGGGGAAAGAAGGAGGAAGGGGAAGGGGAAAGAGGAGGAGGGGGGGAAGGGGTTGGAGGGGGGTAAAGAAGGAGGGGGAGGAGGGGGGGAAAGAAGGAGGAGGTGGAGAAGGAGGGGGAAGGGGAGAGCGGGAGAAGGAAAGGACTGGTGGGGATGAAGGGAGTGTGGGGGATGGGGAGTTAGGTTGGGTTTTGGACATTAGGAGGGAAGAGGAAGGGAGGGGTGGTGAGGGGAAGGGGAGGTAAGGATGAAGGTGGAATAGGAGAGATGAAAGGAGGAAATGGAAGGAGGAAGGAATGGGAGGCAAGAGGGAGGGGATAAAGATGAAGCGAAAAAAGGTGAAAAAGGAAGGAGGTAGAGTAAGGGAATGGGGAACGGAAGATAATGAGAAGGGAAGGCAAGGGAGAAGATGAGAGAAGATAGAAAGAGACTAACAGGCGGAAGAGTAAGAAGGGGGAAAGGAAATGAGAAGGGGAAGGGAGAAGAAAAAAAGAAGAGAGGAAGGTGCAAAACAACACCACAACTGCTACCTGGGCACGTCTCCCCCCCCATCCCCCCCCCCCACCCACCAGCCAGACCCCAACAGACTCCCCAAAAGCTGATTGAAATCCGAACGCAAACTCCGCCAGAAGCAGCTGTAGAGACACCGTACGCTGCACCGTTCTCTCGATCCCTTCGGACACCGTAGAGGAAATGCCAACATCATAATTTTCGAGATAATCATTTGCTCGGTCAACTGTCTTGTCCGTTAGAACCCGCGGCATAAAAATGGTCTTCTTCCCATAAGACCCGAGAGCGGTTAGAGACCACAACTGTATTTCTTTTTACATGCACACGAGTGGGTTGTTCGCTCGTCTGGTCTTTGCCTCCTTTAAAGAATTAGTCGTTAGGGTCGTTTCTGTTTGTGTGTGTGTGTGTGTGTGTGTGTGTTTGTGTGTGTGTGTGTTTGTGTGTGTGTGTGTGTGTGTGTGTGTGTGTGTGTGTGTGTGTGTGTGTGTGTGTGTGTGTGTGTGTGTGTGTGTGTGTGTGACCCTGGCGGAGGTTTAGGGATTTAGGAATATGGAGATTTTAACTCATGGTTTTGAAATTCCAGTTTCTGTTGGATAATTACCTTTGTCTGGTTCGCTAATGACAGGTAAAATATCATTGAGTCACGCACGGGGGTCATTAGACATCAAATATATGGAATGACACGTATGAGAAAATTCACGTTTCCATTTACATTTTTTTCTTCCAGTCACACCAAATTTAGCAAAAGAAATGGAAAAAAACACTGAAATTAATTTAGCAGCACCCTCATAATTAATTTCCTCTCCTATCATGTCCACATTTATTGAAATTGTTTCCCTTCAAATAAAAAATCTTTCACTTGCGAATGATTCCGTTTTCACCTGGTTTATTACTTCCGGTCACCAAGAGTTTTTCTTAACGACCGCACAAAGGTGAGTTAGGGTGAGCGCCGTCCGTTCACCTCGTTGTGTAAACATAAAAATTCCTTCAAACTAAACAAAGGACTAAGAAGAAGAACAGAGGAAGAGAGGACGATAAGCAGGATAAGAGAAAGAGCGATAAATGTGAAAATGAGAGAGAACGATAAACCAAACGAGAGAGAGAGAGAGAAGGGGGGGATAATTGAAAATACGAGAGGACGATAAAGATAGAGAAAAGATAAATGGATAATTAGAGAACGGTAAACCAGAAGAGAGAGAGTGATAACTGAAAATAAAAGATTTAACCATAAATAAAATGAGTGATAAAGATAAACGACCATAAAAGAGAACGATAAACAAAACAAAAGACCTTTAAACACAAAATGATAAATGAACATCAAACGTAACGACGCACACGATTAGAATAAAGATTCGAATTCGAATCCCCAAAATAAAGATTCGAATCCCCAAAACGAATCCCCAAATAGAGATTCGAATCCCCAAAATAAAGATTCGAATCCCCAAAATAAAGATTCGAATCCCCAAAATAAAGATTCGAATCCCCAAAATAGATTCGAATCCCCAAAATTCGAATCCCAAAATATCCCCGAAAGTAAGAAAATAACACGTAATGGCGGACAAAACTGCCGCGTGATGTTTTAATCGCCTTGGATCCCGAACCGCAAACGGGATTCCCGCCTTTATCGCAAGTAATCTCCTCGACGGAAATTATCGCGGCAGAAGCGGATAAAATTGCCTCATAAAGAATATAAGCGGATAAAAAAGCCTCATCAAGAAATATATATCAAGTGATTTCTCTTTTAAAAAATAGATCCATCTTCATCTCTGGTTGGGTGCATATATTACAAATGCGTGTGTGTGTTATATGTATGTTAGCGTGTGAAGGGGTGAGGGAGGGGGGGGGGTGGGGGTGAGTATATTGGGATGGCATCTAAGTACATATAACCTAGATCATGATAGCTATAATGATGATGGCGCTAATGATAATGGTGGAAATGAAAATTATGAGGATGCTAATGATAATACTGCAAATGCTAATAGAAATAATGATGCTAACGCCAATAATGATAATGATGGAAATGATAATATGGACAATAATGATTATCATTATTATTATCATTATTATTATTATAACACTAACGACAATGATAATAATAATGATCATGATAGTAATGATAATACAAACAATAATAAAATAATGATGATGATATAGTGATAATGAAAAATGATAATAATTATCATTATTAATTGATTAATATAATAATAATAATAATAATAATAATAGTGATAACAACACAACAATAATATTCATAATCCACATGTTTGCAAGTCTCAAGTCAAATTATAGAACTGACGACCATCTCTCAAATAAATTAAAAATTACAATAACATTCCTGCTGTATTCAACAATGCGTTTACATTCACGGTCCCTGCCCAAGCGAACCTGCGAGAGTATCCGTGTGCGTTCGCGGTAGATACACGGAGAGGTTCCTTGAGCAAATATATTGAATGTGACTTCAATATACTTAGCGCGGGAAGACCGGACGTTGGACTGCTTGCTTTGTTTACATTTGGCCTCAAGACTACATCGTGATGAGAAGGTTTGTGTAGAGTGGAATGGCAAATTAACCTAAGGCTCTGTCTGTGTCTGTCTGTCTGTGTCTGTGTCTGTGTCTGTCTGTCTGTCTGTCTGTGTCTGTCTCTGTCTCTGTCTGTCTGGTCTCTGTCTCTGTCTCTGTTGTCTTCTCTCAGTCTCTCTCTCTCAGTCTCCTCTCTCTCTCTCTATCTCTCTCTCTCTCTCTCTCTCTCCTCTCTCCGCTCTCTCTCGCTCTCTCTCTCTCTCCTCGAGTCTCTCTCTTCTCTCTATGAGCCGCACGTACACATATACGAGGATGGTTCAAGAAAAAAGAGAATCGTGGGGCATGAAAT
>NW_020868599.1:62500-65205 GCF_003789085.1 Penaeus vannamei | reverse complement strand
GGCAGTGTATGGAGAGAGTGAATTAGTGTCAGAAGCCGTCATTGGAGGAGTATCAGTAGAGGGATGAGCCGAGTGTGGTACGTGACCAGGAGTGAGCAAGGAGCGCCAGTGAAAAGTGAACCCAAAGACCCCCAAACCACTAACCCCCTACCCACCCACCGTGCACCTGCAAGACCGTCCAAAACCACCTGTAGCGCTCTGCAAATATAATAGATATAATTTTATCTTATGGATAGATAGATGAGAGAGCGAGGGGAGGAGGGGGGGACAGATATATAACGATATATATAGATATTTTACCCGTTTCTTGTTCAATTAACTCTCTCTTAATGTTTCTTTATATTTGGGCGGGGGGGAAGGGCGGATTTATGTACGTTCAATATTTCAATGTTAATTAGTATTGTTCATTAACTCTCTCTTAATGTTTCTTATATTTCTGAATAATGTACGATAATGTTATATCCCGTTTGCTTGTCATATTAATTTTGTCTCAATAATATTTCTTTAAATTCTCTTGTCTCCTCTGTGATAGGCGCACACTGTTATTGTGCGATGCTTCAAGACAATAACGTCATATATACGAACATGCATATGCACAGAAATAAAGGCATGTCTATCTGATATACATTTATTTATCCGGCATATGATAAGATATAACATTATCTATTATGATGTAGATTGATATATAATACATATCAACTAATCCATCCATCCGGTAGATAAGTACAACAAGACTAAATATGCTTTATTTCTGCGTAAACACATGTTAAGCATGTCCCCCATTAGAGCGCTGTGGCCATGAACCATTTTTCGTTCGTAAAATAAATAGATACACAGACTTTTGTTTTCTACTTACGCGATATTCCCCCACTTACGCGAACCATTGTCATTTTCACACAATTCTTTGTCCTTAGTGTCTTTGTTCCATTCGCCAACAGCTGTCGGCCATAGAAAACGGATCACATATTGTCCGGTAATTCATTGTATGTGAAACGAGGAGATCACGTGTCGGCCCAATTAGTAAACAAGCCAGTGCCAAGGGAGCGAATCAGCTGGTCGCAAAGGAGTTTAAATATATATTTAACCGGCATTAATGATGTCAGAAATCCTACCCCTGACGACAATGTAGAAAATCCTCTATGGCGAGATAATAATAGATTGTTGTTGCGTACGGGTCTAGGTGTGTGGTGTGTGTAGGTGTGTGTGTGGGTAGGTTGGTTGGTTGGTGTGTGGTGTGTGTGTGTGTTGTGTGTGTGTGTGTGGTGTGTGTGTGTGTGTGTGTGTGTGTGTGTGTGTGGTGTGTCGTTGTTGCTGGGTTAGGTTGGTCTGGTCGGTGTGTGTATTAGGTTGTTTGGCTGTGTGTATGTGGTTGGGTTTTGGTGTGTGTATGTAGGTTGGTTGGTGTGTGTAAGTAGGTTGGTTGGTGTGTGTGTGTGCTGTGTGTGTGTTGTGTGATGTGTGTTGGTGTGTGTGTGTGTGTGTGTGTGTGGTGTGTGTGTGTCGTGTGTGTGTGTGGTGTGTTGGGTGGGTAGTTGGTTGGTTGGTGTGTGTAATGTTAGTTGGTTGGCTGTGTGTGTGTATGTAGGTTTGGTTGGTGTGTGTGTGTAAATGTAAAGTTGGTTGGTGTGTGTGTGTATGTAGGTTGTTGGTGTGTGTGTGTATGTAGGTTGGTTGGGTGTGTTGTATGTAGGTTGTTGGTGTGTTGTGTAAGTAGGTTCGGTTGGGGTGTGGTGTGTATGGTAGGTTGGTTGGTGTGTGTGTGTATTGTAGGTTGGTTGGTGTGTGTGTGTATGTAGGTTGGTTGGTGTGTGTGTGTATGTAGGTGGTTGGTGTGGTGTGTGTATGTGGTTGGTTTGGTGTGTGTGTGTATGGTAGGATTGGTTGGCTGTGGTGTGTGTATTGTAGGTTGGTTCGTGTGTGTGTGTAATGTAGTTGTTGGTGTGTGTGTGTATGTAGGTTGGTTGGTGTTGTGTGTGTATGTAGTTGGTTGGTGGGTGTGTGTATGTAGGTTGGCTTGGTGTGTGTGTGTATGTAGTTGGTTGGTGTGTGTGTGTATGCTAGTTGTTGGTGTGTTGTGTATGTAGTTGGTTGGTGTGTGTGTATGTTAGGTTGGATGGGTGTGTTCGTAATTAGGTTGGTTGGTGTGGTTGTGTATGTTACGGTTGGTTGTGGTGTGTGTGTATGTAGGTTGGTTGGTGGGTGTGTGTGTAGTAGGTTGTTGGCTCGTGTGTGTTGTAATGGTTGGTGTGTGTTGGTGTGTGTGTGTATGTAGGTTGGTGTGTGTGTGTAGGTGTGGTAATGTTAGGTTGGTTGGTGTGCTGTTGTAATGCTGTGGTGGTGTGTATGTAGGTTGGTTGTGTGTGTGGTATGTAGGTTGGTTGTGTTGTGGTGTGTGTGTGTATGTAGGTTGTTGTGTGTGGTGTGTTGTAGGTTGGTTGGTGTGTGGTGTGTATGTAGGTTGGTTGGTGTTGTGTGTGTATGTAGGTTGTTGGGTGTGTGTGTATGTAGGGGTTGGTTGTGTGTTGTGTGTGTGTGTGTGTTATTGGTGGTGTGTGTGGTGGTGTTGTGGTGTGTGTGTGTATGTAGGTTGGTTGGTGTGTTGCTGTGTATGTAGGTTGGTTGGTGTGTGTGTGTATGTAGGTTGGTTGGTGTGTGTGTGTATGAGGTTGGTTGGTGTGGTGTGTGTGTGGTGGTGTGTGTGTGTG
>NW_020868599.1:40000-60000 GCF_003789085.1 Penaeus vannamei | reverse complement strand
CTGCCTGCTCAATCATGCTCGCTCGCTTGCCAGCTGATCACCTGTGCCTGCTAGAATGAATGGGAGGCCAGCAAGGGGAACACCTGTGCACGAAGAACTCCAGTCACAGGTGTACGGTAACTCCCACATTTTTTTTTTAACAGCTCAGGAAAAGCATCACACTTTCAAATAGTTTTACTCCGAAGCAAGAACGTATAAAATGGAGAGGGGAGGAGAGAAGGGAGAGGGTGCTTAAGAGAGAGAGAGGGAAGAATGAGGGAGAAGGAGAGGGAGGGGGAAAGAGAGGGAGAGAGGATAGGGAGCGGAAACCACAAAGAGAGTAAGTGATATATATATATATAATATATATATATATATATATATATATATATATATATATAGAGAGAGAGAGAGAGAGAGAGAGAGAGAGAGAGAGAGAGAGAGAGAGAGAGAGAGAGAGAGAGAGAGAGAGAGAGAGAGAGAGAGAGAGAGAGAGAGAGAGAGAGAAGAGCAGCAAAGCGACCAGCACGAACACGACCAAGCGAGCGAGTGAGGACACAAGTCCGTCCCCTCACACACACCCTTCTCCTTCCCCTCCCTTTTGTATAACAAGTGTCTGCGCACATGTAAATATCCGCACCTGCGCCGAACCAGTCAAACAATCCCATTCACTCGGGGCATCAGCTGATATCTCCGCTTCGATGGACTTACAGACCGACAGATATGACAGATAGCCTTCCCCTAACGTGACAGAGCTAGCCTACATCTGTCATGTGAAGACAGCGATCCATATATTGTACTAAACAGAGGGATCTGTCTCGATTCAGGGATGTGTGTGTGTGTGTGTGTGTGTGTGTGTGTGTGTGTGTGTGTGTGTGTGTGTGTGTGTGTGTGTGTGTGTGTGTGTGTGTGTGTGTGTGTGTGTGTGTGTGTGTGTGCTGTGTGTGTGGTGTGTGTGTGTTGCGGTGTGTGTGGTGCGTGTGTGTGTGTGCGCGTGTGTGCGTGTGCGTGTGTGTGCGTGCGTGCGTGTGCGTGCGTGTGTACGTGCGCGTGTATGTGTTTGAGTGTGACAGCGAATGCATGGGCGTGTGTGTGAATATATCTGTGCGAGTCCGGCTGTACGCCCTTGAGTGGAATACCCATCTACATCTCTATATTTCAAACATATCTATGACTATTAATTACCATTATTCCAAAGCACCAATTAATCTCAGGCTGCCTACCAGCTCCTCCCTTTAGGCAACTCTCCATCAACCTCCTCCACCTTTGTGTCCACCAATCACACTGTCTATTCTCCTGTCTATCAATAGCCCCCCGGTCTTCAATGCCTTTTGTTCAACGCCTTCAACACCTGCAACACCCATGCACGGACACTTTCGACTGCTCTGTTCTCCTCTATCAACTTTCCTTGATCTCCATTCGATAAAACATATTTTGATAGAACAGCACGTGGGGAAGGAAAGATAAAATTCCACACAGACACGATACAACACGCACGCGGCGAAGACAAGATCAGACCCGAGCCAGCGTCCAACCAAGGCGGGAATGGAAGTACACGCTTGTCCCATTTTACGCCCACGATCGAACGAGACTCAACAGTAATACCGTATGGACATGTTTCTTCGAGATCCAGTGTCAGTTTTGCCAGCTGTCATGCCTTTGTGGAGCATATCAAAGAGATATATATATACGTGCAAAACATATTACCTACACATGAACTCGAACACACACAAAGCATATCTATACACAAATTCATACACACATTTGTACCCATACACAGACATGTCCACGCATCGATATACACACGTACTGCACATCTGCAACGGAGACATCAGGCAAAAAACATGCAAATATGGAAAACAACCGACCTTAAGCGTGAACATTGTTTCGTCAGAAAATCCACTCGTGTTCTAACCTGAAACAAACAAGCATATATAAATCTAATTGCAATGAACTATACAGAATAAGTATAGGAAAGAGACATAGAAAAAACAAAGCATTAATCAAAACCGTAAAAACAATAAAAAAGAATTAAAAAAATAAAAAATAATAATAAAAAATATATATATATATATATATATACACACACAAACATATATAAATCAAATTGCAATTAAGTATATATAAAGAAAAGAGACATGCAAGATAGTTTCATTATTGAGAACCCACAAAATAATAATAAATAATAAATCTGTGCGCTACAGAAACAAACGAAACAAATTTCACTACAGATTATAACCGCTGGATTCAATTCCTCGCTTAATTCATTATGTGGAAACGTTTTAGGAAAATAGAGATAGATTACACACGGTCTATCTTACCGAAACCACCTGCAATCATATGACCATTATGTGACAATTGAATGACATTTAAATGATGTAGAGATAGACAGCATATATACAAAGAGAGAGGAGACGGGAGAGGAGATGGTGAAAGGGAAGAGGGGAGAGGAGAGCGAAAGAGAGAATGAGAGGGGGCTGAGAGGAGAGCGAAAGAGAGAGAGAGGGGGGGCTGAGAGGAGAGCGAAAAAAGAAAGAGAGAGGGGCTGAGAGGAGAGAGCGAAAAGAGAGAGAGAGGGGCTGAGAGGAGAGCGAAAGAGAGAGAGAGGGGCTGAGAGGAGAGCGAAAAAGAGGAGAGGGAGAGGAGAGAGAGATGAGAGGAGAGCGAAAGAGAGAGAGAGAGAGAGAGAGAGAGAGAGAGAGAGAGAGGGGCTGAGAGGAGAGCGAAAGAGAGAGAGAGAGAGAGAGAGGGGAGAGAGGAGCGAGATAGATAGCGAGAGAGAGAGGGGCTGAGAGGAGAGCGAGAAGAGAGGAGAGAGAGAGAGGAAAGAGAAGAGAGAGAGGCTGAGAGGAGAGAAAGAGAGAGAGAGGGGCTGAGAAGAGAAGAGAGAGAGAGAGAGAGAGAAGCGAAAGAGAGAGAGAGAGAGAGAAAGAAAGGGAGAGAGAGAGATGAGAGGAGAGAAGAGAGGAGGGGGGGGCTGAGAGGAGAAGCGAAGAGGAGAGAGGGGGGGGCTGAGAGGGAGAGCGAAAGAGAGAGAAGGGGTGAGAGGAGAGCGAAAAGAGAGAGAAGGGGGCTGAGAGGTGAGAGAAGAGAGAGAGGGCTGAAAGAGCGTAGATGACGAAGGGGGGGGGAGAGAGGAGAGTAATAGAGGAGAGAGGAGAGAGGGGAGAGAGGAGCAGAAAGAGGGAGAGGGTAGGGCCAAGGCGAGTGATATCCCAGTTCCGAGTCATGGCGCTGACCGGCAAAATTCCATTAGATCTCGTTTATGCATCACGTATTTTACACTTTTAAGAACATGCACACCTGTCCGTGTTTGTGCAACACCTGTGAGTCGACACATACATGAACAGGTCTACATTGAGACAGCAAGGCAGACAGACAGACAGACTAAAATAAACAAAAATGCACACGCGCTTGCCCTGTCAACGACCCATTGCAAACACTTCATGCACCCACACCTCCCCCACCCTCCACCCGCGAATACGGCAGACGAGAAGGAAGGTGGTGGGAAGGGAAGGAGGGGGAGGAGGAGAGGAGAGGGAAGGAGAGGAGAGGGAGGAGAGGGGAAGGGGGAGAGAGAGAGGGAGGGAGGAGGGAGGAGAGAGGGAGAGAGAGAGGAGAGAGGGAGAGGAGAGAGAAGAGGGAAGAGAGGAGAGAGGGAGAGGGAGAGGGAAGGAGAGGAGAGAGGGAAGAGAGGAGAGGCGAAGGAGAGGGAGAGGGAAAGGAGAGGGAGAAGGGAAGAGAAGGGAGAGGGAAGGGAGAGGGAGAGGGAAGAGAGGGAGAGGGAGGAGAGGGAGAGGGAAGGAGAGGAGAGGGAGAAGGAGAGAGAGAGGAGAGAGGAGAGGGAGGGGAGAGAGGAGAGAGAGGAAGAGAGGAGAGGAGAGAGGGAGAGGGAGAGGGAGAGGGAGGATGAGGAGAGAGAGGAGACGGGGAGAAGGGAGGAGAGGGAGAAGAGAGAGATGAGAAGAGAGAGAGAGAGAGAGGCGAGAGAGAGAGTGAGAGAGAGAGAGGAGAGGGGGAGAGAGAGAGAATGAGAAGGAGAGGAGGAAGGAGAAAGAAGGAGGAGAAGAGGAGAGAACGGGGAAGAGGAAACGACAGGGAGGGGAGGAAAAGGGGAAAAAGAGAGAGAGAGAGAGAAAGAGATGAGAGGGAGTAAGAGAGGAAGAGAGGAGAGAGAGGAAGAGAGAGAGAGAAGAAAGGAGAAGAGGAAAAACAGAGAGAGAGAGAGAGAGAGAGAGAAGTGGGGGGGAGAACCCAAACCTTGTGATATAAGACAAATGTGTTAACAACCTGCGCCACAACACACCTGGTACACCTGTGATATTCACCGAACGAACGACTACCGGGGAACACTTGCCGCAGTGCCACCCGCCCCATTTCTCTCCTGGGGGGGGGGGTGAAGGAGGAGGGGGTGAGGGGCAGAAGGGTGAGGGGAAGAGGAGGTGAGGGGAAGAGGGGGAGGGGTGAGGGGGTGAGGGGGAAGAGGGAGGGTGAGGGGGTGAGGGGAAGGAAGAAGGTGAGGGGAGAGGGGAAGAAGAGGGGTGAGGGGAAGAGGAGGGGTGAGGGAAAGGTGGGTAGAGGCATAATGGGGGTGAAGGAGGAGGAAAGGGAAAAGAAGGGGGGAAGGGAAAGGAGAGAGGAAGGAGGAAAAGAGATCGAAGGAAGGAGGAGTGAAAGGGAGGGAAGGAGGAAGGGAAGAGTAAGGGAAGGAGGGAAGGAGGAATGGAAGAGTAAGGGAAGGAGGGAGGGAGGAAGGGAAGAAGTAAGGGAAGGAGGAGGAGGAAGGAAAGGAGGAGGGGGAAGGGGAAGAGAGGGAAGGAGGGAGGAGGAAGGGAAGAGTAGGGGAAGGGATGAGAATTGAAGGAGGGTAGGGAAGGGGATTAGAAGGAAAAAAGGCGAAGGATAAGGAAAGGGACGGAAGGATAGTAAGGAAGGATGAGAAGGAAAGGGAAGGGAAGGGAAAGAAAAATGGAGGGAAGAAGGCAGGAATAGACGAGAAGGGAAGAGAGAAGAGGGAGAGAAAGGGTTCACAAGGAGAGGACAAGAGGAATTGGGGGCAGAGGAGACGAGAAAAGGAGGGGGGGTGAGGGTTGCGAGAAGGAAAGGCGTGAGATGAGGGAGAGGAGGAAGGAGGAGCAATAAGACGAGAAAAAGTAGGAGAAAGGAGGAGGTGGAGAAAGGAGGAAAAAGAGGAGAAAGTAGGTGGTGGAGAAGGAGGAGAAAGGAGGAAAAGTAGGAGTGGAGAAAGGAGAAAGGAGGAGGAAGAGAGAGGAGGAGGAGGAGGAAGTAAAGAGTCATGAAGAGGGATCGCAATCAAATCAGAATGAGAAGAAAAAAAATAAAGCAAAAACAGACAAGCATAAAACTAAACTCCCAAATATAAACAGAAAACAGAAAACGCCCCCAAAACAGCCATACAAACCGAACGTAAAAAAAAGAGTAATACAACGAACCGAACGTAAAAAAAGAGTAATACAACGAACCGAACCGTATTTCAACACATTTTTTTTTTCTTAATTCATCTTCACGCCAGCCGGTCGCCAACGTCGGCTGAACCATCAAACTAACTTAGAAATCATTAGAAGTTATGGACTGGCGTCTCGTTTGCACAACTGCTAAAATAAAAGTTTTGACTTCAACATCACTTTGGGAGCTCGTGAACATTGCACTTAGTGGGAATGGAGGTAGTGGTGTTGATGGTGAGTGGTGTTGGATGGTGATGGTGGTGGGTGGTGATGAATGGTGGTGGTGATGATGGTGGTTGTGGTGGTGGTGATGAAATGAGTGGTTGGGTGGTGGTGGTGGTGATGATTGGTGGTGGGGTGATGGTGGTGGTGGTGGTGATGGTGGTGGTGGTGTGATGGTGGCGGTGGTGGTGATGATGGTGTGGGTGGTGGTGGTGGCGGTGGTGGTGATGGTGGTGGTGATGGTGATGATGGTGGGTGGTGATGGTGATGATGGTGGTGGTGTGATGGTGATGATGGTGAATGATGATGGTGGTGGTGATGGTGATGAATGGTGGTGGTGATGGTGATGATGGTGGTGGTGATGGTGATGGTTGATGGTGTGATGGTGGTGGTGATGGTGATGATGGTGGTGGTGATGGATGGTGGTGATGATGGTGGTGGTGATGGTGAATGGTGGTGGTGATGATGGTGGTGGTGATGATGATGGTGGTGGTGGTGGTGTTGATGATGATGATGATGGTGGTGGTGATGATGATGGTGGTGGTGATAGTGATAGTTGTTGATGGTGATAGTGGTAGTAATTGTGGCATTGATAGTTTTGAGGATAGTGGTAGTGGTGGTAAAGGTGGTGGTGATGATAGTGGTAAGTGGTGTTGAACATAATGACAATGGTTAAATGGTGTTACATATTGTTGGTGAGGATAGCAATAAAGGCAGTGGTGGCGATAATAGTGATAGTGATGATGATAGCATTAATGGTAATAGTGATGGCACAGGTGATGATAATGAATGTGGCGATGACGACAATGACACTAGTGGTGAAAATGACGCTGAGAGTGGTGTTGAAGCGGCGATTCTGATAGCTGTCGTGATGTGACCAAGGAAACAAAGATACAACGAAGCAGCGGAGAAGCGACGAAACTGCGCCCGTCACCACCACATCAAATTGCGGACCACATCAAATTGCGGACACTTTAATTCAGGCTACTTTGCGGATTCCCATTTCCTCTATATAGGACAACAGAAAAAAAAGAAAAAAATACATAACGAAAACACATCAAAAACAACATTAACGGAAATGCATAAACAGAATAAAAACAACCCCGTATTCCATTCCACATATTTCAAACGTTTTCAAACATTTCGTAAAATGTTAACAAAAGGCATTAAGTTCATATACAAACCGCGCTAACATCTGTGCGGTTTTGTATGTAAACGGGGTCATTGTTGGTAATTTTGGCCTCGCCGAAATACATACATGAGACGGCGAGGATGTATTACAAAGATGGTTGTAGTTCTAGTTTTTGGCGATTGTAGTATCTGGTTTGGTGGTTGTAGTTTGGTTTGGTGGTGTAGTATGGTATTGTATGGGTGGTTGTGGTTTTTGGCTGCGTATGGTGGGTTGTGTTGTGGCTGCTGCTATGGCGGTTGTGGTTTGTGGCTGCTGCTATGGATGGTGGCTGCTGCTATGGTGGTTGTGGTTGGCTGCTATGGTGGTTGTGGGTGGCTGCTGCTATGGATGGTGGTTGTGGTTTGTGCTGCTGCTATGGTGGTTGTGGTTTGTGGCTGCTGCTATGGGTGGTTGTGGTGGTTTGTGCTGCTGCTATGGTGGTTTGTGGTTTGTGGCTGCTGCTATGGTTGTTTTGTGGTTTTGTGGCTGCTGCTATGGTGGTTGTGGTTTGTGGCTGCTGCTATGGTGGTTGTGGTTTGTGGCTTGCTATGGCGGTTTGTGGGTTTGTGGCTGCTGCTATGGTGGTTGTGGTTGTGGCTGCTGCTAGTGGCTGCTGCTAATGGTGGTTGTGGTTTGTGCTTGCTATGGTGGTTGTTGGTTTGTTGGCTGTGCTTGGTGGTTGTGGTTTGTGGCTGCTGCTATGGTGGTTGGTGGTTGTGGCTGCTGCTATGGTGGTTTTGTGGCTGCTGCTATGGTGGTTGTTGGTTTGTGGCTTGCTGCTATGGGGTTTGTGGTTTGTGGCTGCTGCTATGGTTGGTTTGTGTTTGTGGCTGCTGCTAATGGTGGTTGTGGTTTGTGGCTTGCTGCTATTTGGTGGTTGTGGTTTGTGGCTGCTGCTATGGTGGTGTGGTTTTGTGGCTGGCTGCTATGGTGGTTGTGGTTTGTGGCTGCTGCTATGGTGGTTGTGGTTTGTGGCGCTGCTATGGTGGTTGTGGTTTGTGGGCTGCTGCTATGGTGGTTTGTGTTTGTGGCTGCTGCTATGGTGGTTGTGGTTTTGTGGGCTGCCTGCTATGGGTGGTTGTGGTTTGTGGCTGCTTGCTATGGTGGTTGTGGTTTGTGGGCTGCTGCTATGGTGGTTTGTGTTTTGTGGCTGCTATGGCGTTGTGGTTTGTGGGCTGCTGCTATGGTGGTTGTGGTTGTTGGCTTGCTGCTATGGTGGTTGTGGTTTGTGGCTGCTGCTATGGTGGTTTGTGGTTTGTGGCTGCTGCTATGGTGGTTGTGATTTGTGGCCTGCTTGGCGGTTGTGGGTTTGTGGGCTGCTGCTATTGGTGGTTGTGATTTGCTGGCTGCTGCTATGGTGGTTGTGGTTTGTGGCTGCTGCTATGGTGGTTGTGGTGCTTTGCTATGGTGGTTGTGGTTGTGCTGCTGCTATGGGGGGTTGTGGTTTGTGGCTGCTGCTATGGTGGTTGCTATGGTGGTTGTGGTTGCTTGTTTGTGGCTACTGATTTGACGATTGTGGTTGTAGCTTGCTTGTGAGAGCTGTTTGGTTGATATGGTTGTTGGTTGTTGCCGGTTCGTGGTTATTGTTGGCTTGTGGCTGTGTTTGCTGATGCGACTGTTCGTGTGGTGGTCGCCATGGTAGTTTTGACAATGGTTGATATTTCCAGGTGTAAGTCAAGCAAGCTATTGCCTTACTTCCGAACCCGACTCGACTTCTCTGGACACGAAAAAATCGATACAGTTTCGTTCAGGCGAAAGTGGCGTTTCATAATCCTTCCTTACGGTGGAGTCTTGGCCTGTTCTCTTGCGGCCCCTTACTCTTCCATCCACCTCCATGTGGCCTCTAATCCATATCATCCATATGTACTGCGCTTGTATCCCCTTTCCAGCTTCCCTATCTACTGGGGTTGTATTTTTTTCTTCCACATAACTCCTAATATCTACTTGGACTATCATCCTTCCGTTTCACATTCCTACACCCCACCTCCATTCTCCACCATCCACTCTCTACCCTTCAGCCCTTTCCACCTTTCGTTTCCCACTCTCTCCCTTCCACCTTCCGCCATTCATACCACACTCCCTCTTCACATACCACACTCCCCTCTCCACCTTCCACCCTCCCCCTCCACTTTCCACCTCCTAACTCCCACTCTCCTCCCCTTCCACCCTCCACCTCCCACTCTCCTCCCTTCCACCTTCCGTCTCCACTCCCCTCCCCTTCCACCCTCCACCTCCCTCTCTTCCTTCCACCCCCCAGCTCCCACTCCCCTCCCCTTCCACCTTCCGTCTCCCACTCCCTCCCCTTCCACAGACCCCAAACATTCCCCAGCTGCATCACCATCCCTCCTCTTCCCTCCCTCCCTCCCTCCCTTCCTTCGCTCGGACCAGCAGCCCTTCCAATCATTTACAATTCCCCATTCTGCACGAAGCCCTTTGCCCTAGTAAAGAGAGAGGGGAAACAGGCAGGGGAATCTTTAAACACAACGGCAGAGAAAGTACTGTGTGGGAAGTTACGAATTAGAGGTCTGTTCGGATCTGGATTAGATAACAGCAAATCGTAGGTTTAATCTTTTCCCATTAAATAGCACTTACATATTGGAACTTCGAAATGCTATAATCTGACGAAAATTACTATTTGTAGCTGTTGTATTGCACTTACATACTGTAACTTGGAAATGCTCTAATCACAAGAAAATTACTCCATTTGTGACTGTTGTATTTAAAGACTGATAAGAGAACAATGGCAACAGCTGCTGCCAAACCATATCACATTCGTAGGTAAATAAAACGAACCAATAACATTAGAACAAAGAGGACACATAATTCTAGAAACGTGAGAATGAGAAAGAGGATCATTTTACCGTCTATAGTGATCTACTTAATATTTTTGAGAAAGATAATGCATTTCTGAATACGATTTCATAACCGAAACTTTGAATTATTCATCTTGAAAGTGTGCACTCCTTCGCAACACTTCTGAACACAGCAAGGAGCATGATATAATGCAAACCGCAGAGATTTTCGACCGGTTCGGCAGACACGAACAAAAGGGGGATCATAATGATTTAGGAGAAGAATGGAAACCGCTCAAAACTGATGCCTGAACATTCTCTGCGTTTATAGTTTGCGAGGAAAGATGTATATATTCAGAATGAAAATAATAATAAACAGGATGCAAGAACATCAAACACGACAACGAAATAGAATACAAAATATAAAGGACGTTAAGAAAATGAGAATACACACAGACGAAAACCAAAGAATCGAGTACATGTATTTTCCTTTTTTTTTTTACTCTTTTTTTTCTTCTGAAGCTTGAGTCCTGGTCGCGTGCAGGTCGAGGAAGCCCCACTGCGTGTACAAACATTTCTGGTATCGAAACGCCATTCCACTTTCGCTGATTTATTCATCTGTTTTCCCATATTCGTTCGTCTTTTTTATTTTTGGTTATTCTTATCCATCTATTTTTATCTATCCTATTATATTTTTTATATTTTTGAAAACAGGAGATGGAGTAGAAAAAGGGAGAAAAAGGAATAGAGAGAGAGGAGAGAGAAGAGAGAGAGGGAAAAGAAAGAGAGAAAAGAAAAAAAAAAAAGAAAAAAAAGAAAATGTAAGAGACGGAGAAGAGATCTATAAACACTGCCAAACAAAGACGGCAACGAATGCAGAAATACGTAGTAAACACAATGGCTCGATCCAAAACAGAGCAGCAGGAATAACTTAACGGAGAGCAATCACTGGGCTAAAACCAAACCCTCCTATTACCTTTCCCTTCTTCCTTCCCTCTCCCTTTCTCTTTCCTTCCCTTCCTTTTCTCCTTTCTCTTTCCTTCCCCTTTCCCTTTCCTTCTATTCTCCTTTCCCTTTCTCTTTCCATCCATCCTTTTTCTCCTTTCCCTCCCTTTCTCTTTCCCTTCCCTTCTTCCCTCCTTCCCTTCCTCCCTCCCTCTCCCTTGCTCCCTGTTTTTCCTTCTATTTTGTCTACTTACTGCTGTTTTTTTATATAATTTCTACCAGGTCTAGACAACGAAAACACATACTGATTGATTGCTTAAATAGATTTATCCGAACAAGAAGAATATTTGACAAATTTATTAGATATATATATATATTTTTTTTTTTTTGCAATTTACAATAAAATACTATTTCTTCCGTCTCCCTGCTCTATCTCTCTCTGTTTATCTCCCTCAAATCCTCAAGTTCTCCTAAACCATCTCACCTGACCTAGCTTCGCATAGATAACCTAACGTTAAAAAGGTATGAATGAGAAGGAATATATTCCCAATAAAACAGATGTCTTTGCCCGGTTTCGAATACATCGTCAGATATACATTCGAAAAGACACCTGTTGTATTGTGGAGATATTCATTCTCATTTATTCCCTTTTTTTTACAATTGTCAAAATGACCTCTTAAGACTCAATAAATAAACGAAATAAAAATAAACAAATAAATAAATACACAAATAAATTAATAAACAAATAAGTAAATAAAAACAAATGAATGAATGAATGAATAAATAAACATGAATAAATAAAATATATGAATAATAATAAATAAATAATGAATGAATAAATAAATAAATAAAATGAATAAATAAATAAATAAACGAATAAATAAATAAACAAATAATAAACAAACGAATAAATGAAAAAATAAACGAATAAAATAAATAAACGAATAAATGAATAAATAAACGAATAAATGAATAAATAAACGAATAAATGAATAAATAAACAAATAAACAAAACAAACAAAAAAAAAAACGAAACAAAATAAAAAAGCCCCTCCTCCAGTCATCCAAGACAGCGACCACCCCGCCCAGCATCCTCCGCGTCGAGCATCCTCCTCCTCCGCGTCCCTGAGAGCTCCCTCCGCCGGCGCGGGGAGGGCGTCGCGCGGGGGAGGGAATTGCGCGGTGAAAGTGCGATCTGTGGAGGCGCGTCGGGGAGGAAATGGGGACGGAGGCGACGGCCACTCCGAGGGGGCCTTCTGCTCATGGCGGAGTGGCTCCTCCTTACATCGTGTGCGCGCATCACAATTCAAATACATACATACATACAAACATACAAACACGCATATATATATATATATATATATATATATATATATATATATAATATATATATATATATATATATATATATGATATAGATATATACACATTAATACACATGTATTATACATGCCTATGCCTATATATATATATATATATATATATATATATATATATATATATATATATATATATATATATATATATATAACACAAATATGTATATAAATTTCAATACAAATCCATGCACATGCAAATAAATACATATTTACATGCAAATGAAAAACAGGAATGCATATTCATGTATACACACAGACAAATTGTTTGCATCTGTGTATCATATGTATACTATACACGCCATATATAGCGGGAGTTTAGACGCATAAAACAAACCAATGTTTTTTTTTTTTTTTTTCTAGTGCACAAGAAATTACCCTCCCCCCCAAAAAAAAAAAAAAAAAAAAAAACACACAACACACCCTTCTAACACAACACAAGAGCAACCCCAACCAGAACAAAAGCAATTAACAACAACAACAACAAAACGTGTCACGTGTCACGCAACTGGCAACAGCTGCGGCCCGAGATAATCAAGCAGGTGCCTGGACACTTGCGCCCTTAATTACACCCGCTTTAAATTCGACAAAAACTGACGTCGACACATCACCATTCTGCTCGGCGCGCGAAGGGGACCGGCCAGGGAATTAAGGGGTTCGGGGGAATTAAGGTTTTTCTGCGGAACTTCAAGGGCACTCGATGGCGGCGGCGGCGGCGGCGATGTCACATACATCTTCATCATAAAAATAATGGTTTATACATTCAATATATCTAGATTTATTGCCTATATACGGGGTATATTTATGCCTTTCCTATGTGTACATATATATGAATGTGAATTAGTTAATTTATGTGTGTGTGTATATATGTGTGTGTGTGTGTGTGTGTGTGTGTGTGTGTGTGTGTGTGTGTGTGTGTGTGTGTGTGTGTGTGTGTGTGTGTGTGTGTGTGTGTGTGTGTGTGTGTGTGTGTGTGTGTGTGTGTGTGTGTGTGTGTGCGCGCGCGCGCACCTTGTGCAAAGGTATTCATTCATTAATGAATTATAGATGTTTATCCATATACTGAAGATACCAATACTGACTGTCTATATATATATATGCAAAATTCCTTATACGCACATATAGAGATAAGCATTTACAGTACATGTGTATTTATCATACATATGTGTGATAATAAATATACAATTTACAAATATGCAAACAAACGATTGTATAAATGCTTACACGTCTGTATATCTGGCCTATGTATGCACACGTAATCATACCTGATATGTATACGTATCGATATGTAGAAGTGTGTATATACCCACTTTATGTATAGATATAAATCATAAACTTATGGCAGTTTATGGATCATTGTAGCGTCAGAGCAAAAAAAACAGGTTTTAAACATTTTAAGATCTTGGAAAATAAAATACAATCTCATAAAATAAATCAAAACAAGATAAACAGGCTCATCGTTTTATGGTTATTCTCTTCCTAGAAAAAATATATTTATCACCGCATGAAAAGCAACTTAAAACCGATAGAGTTCGTTAGATAAAAATATATATTTGATGTGCTTTCAGTTTAAGTCGTTACAATTTCTCCAATGGTTAGTTCATAGCCAATACCCTCAAACGTGATCTCGTCTAATTAAGTGCGTTTCGATAAGCTAGTGGGCTGAAATGCATAACCCTATCACACTAAAAAAGGTTTCTTTGTTATGGATTGTGTGATCTGATGATCCATGATGTGCAATTTGGTGTATAACTGATGTGATGCTGATAGACGAGGTCTAATGTGATCTGATGTGACGCATGACTGATAAAATGCACGATCTGATGTGACGCATGGATGATAAAATGCACGATCTGCTGATGTGACGCACGACTGATAAAATGCATGATGTGGCTGAGTGATGTGATGAGCGACGTATTATGTGACGTCTCGAGAGCCTTGACATAACGCGAGGAGAGCGCTCTGACATCCGCCGGCGAGGGAGCGAATCGTCTCCAAAAGAGGAAAGGCGATCCACATTCGCCGCCATCAGAGCTTAATATGAATAATCTAATAAACTCGCAAATCTCAAATGTGATTTAATTCGATCTGGCACGGACGGTTCCGGACAAGTTGATATGCTCCGTGCCTCTAACCTCCTTATAACGATCTGCTTGAATAAAACATGGGTTCGGCGGGCGGGTTTTGAGGCGATTCGGTGCGTGTTGTGACGTGGGTGTGCCATGTGTGGTGTGGTGTGGCCGTGTTGTGACGTGTGACGTGGTGTGGTGTGGCCGTGTTGAGACGTGTGACGTGGTGTGGTGTGGCCATGTGAGTCGTGTGACGTGGTGTGGTGTGGCCATGTTGAGACGTGTGACGTGGTGTGGTGTGGCCGTGTTGTGACTGGGTGTGGTGTGGCCATGTTGTGACGTGTAACGAGGTATGGTGTGGCCATGTTGTGACGTGTAACGGGTATGGTGTGGCCATGTTGTGACGTGTGACGAGGTGTGGTGTGGCCATGTTGTGACGTGTAACGAGGTGTGGTGTGTCCATGTTGTGACGCGTGTAACGAGGTGTGGTGTGTCCATGTTGTGACGTGTAACGTGTTGGTGTGTCCATGGTTGTGACGTGTAACGTGTGGTGTGTGTTGTGGTGTAACATGTGGTGTGTCCCATGTTGTGACGTGTAACGAGGTGTGGTGTCGTGACGTGTAACGAGGTGTGGTGTGTCCATGTTGTGACGTGTAACGAGGTTGTGTGTGTGGGGTCGTTGTTGTGTGTAACGTGGTGTGGTGTGGTCCATGTTGTGAACGTGGTAGGTGTGGTGGTGTCCCAGTTGTGACGTGGGTGTGGTGTGTCCATGGTTTGTGACGTGGTTGTGGTGTTGGTCATGTTGTGACGTGGTAATGAATGGTCCTTTTGAGGGTAGACTGTGTGATAGGCTCTTTTTGATGGTGGATGGTAGTGATAATTTCACTGGAATCTGGATCATTAGTAGTAGGTTCTGTTGTTGGACTGGTGCTTATGGTTTCTTCTGGTGTTAGAGTGTTCATTCTTCATCTGTTGTACTGGTGATTTCTTCTGTTGCTGGACTTACAGTGAAAGGTTCTTGTGTTGGTTTGGTACCGACAGATTCTGTTGGTGTCGGTTTCTCGCTAATAGTTCCTTCTGTTAGAGTGTTATTAATGAATCCTGCAGGTGATGGAGTGATGGATCCCACTGTTGTTGATTCACTGCTTGTTTGCTGACAATTCAAGGTGCGACAGGGAGCATGGCTTTGACAGGTCTTGCTTTCCGTATCAAACACAGGCTTCTCTCTTGGGCATCTGATTCTCAAAGGGCGAGGAACAGTACCATCGAAGAATATACAGAGGAAGTAGTGATGGCAACTGGTTGGATCACGCACGATAGAATTTGGCTTGTCGCAGTAGATATTGCAAGGCCCATCGTCACCAGGGATGATTATGGGTGTAACTTGTGAGGGTTTGCCACTGGTAGCTAATGTTGTAGGAGTTGTAGCTATAACCCCTTCACATGTAGTAATACAAGGAATATCTGCAGCACAAGAATGTTTCTTCAGGTCAAAGACCGGTCGTTCTGGGGGACATTTTCCTCGAATTGGTGTATAGTGGGGATATGGAGTAAGGCGAGTGATGTTGCATGTATAGAAGTGGTTACAGTCAATAGGGTCATGGACAAGAGTGTGTTGGGATGAGCAAATTGGTCGGCATAGATTAACAGATGTTGAAGAATGTGTTGGCGTAACTGTGGGCGATAGCGTCACTATAGAAGAACTGGTATAGGGATATTCTGTTGTATCAGAGGCACTGTAGACGTTGGCAAATGAGTCGTNGAACGTTAAAAAAGAGTAATACACGAACCGAAAGTAAAAAAAAAGGAGTAATTACACGAACCAACGTTAAAAAGAGTAATTACAACGAACCGAACGTTAAAAAAAGAAGTAATACAACGAACGAACGTAAAAAAGGTAATCAAGAACCGAACGTAAAAAAAAGAGTAATACAACGAACCGAACGAAGCGAACCGAACGTAAAAAAGAGTAATACAACGAACCGAACCGTATTTCAACACAATTTTTTTTTCTTAATTCATCTTCACGCCAGCCGGTCGCCAACGTCGGCTGAACCATCAAACTAACTTAGAAATCATTAGAAGTTATGGACTGGCGTCTCGTTTGCACAACTGCTAAAATAAAAGTTTTGACTTCAACATCACTTTGGGAGCTCGTGAACATTGCACTTAGTGGAATGAGGTAGTGAGTGGTGATTGATGGTTGTTGATGGTGATCGTGGTGGTGGTGATGATGGTGGTGGTGATGGTGATGGTGGTTGTGGTGCGTGGTGATGATGGTTGGTGGTGGTGGTGTGGATGGTGGTGGTGATGGTGGTGGTGTGGTCATGGTGTATGGTGTGTGATGGTGGCGTGGTGGTTTGGTGGTGGTGGTGGTGGTGGCGGTGGTGGTTGATGTGGTGGTATGGTGATGATGGGTGGTGATGGTGGTGGTGTGATGGTGATGATGGTTGATTGATGATGGTGGTGGTGATGGTGATGATGGTGGTGGTGATGTGATGATGGTGGTGTGATGGTGATGGTGATGGTATGATGGTGGTGGTGTGATTGGGTTGATGATGTGGTGGTGTGGTGATGGTGGTGATGATGGTGTGGGATGGTGATGTGGTGTGATGATGTGTGTGGATGATGGGTGGTTGGTGATTTGATGATGATGATGATGGTGGTGGTGATGATGATGGTGGTGGTGATAGTGATAGTTGTTGATGGTGATAGTGGTAGTAATTGTGGCATTGATAGTTTTGAGGATAGTGGTAGTGGTGGTAAAGGTGGTGGTGATGATAGTGGTAAGTGGTGTTGAACATAATGACAATGGTTAAATGGTGTTACATATTGTTGGTGAGGATAGCAATAAAGGCAGTGGTGGCGATAATAGTGATAGTGATGATGATAGCATTAGTGGTAATAGTGATGGCACAGGTGATGATAATGAATGTGGCGATGACGACAATGACACTAGTGGTGAAAATGACAGTGAGGGTGGTGTTGAAGGCGGCGATTCTGATAGCTGTCGTGATGTGACCAAGGAAACAAAGATACAACGAAGCAGCGGAGAAGCGACGAAACTGCGCCCGGTCACCACCACCACATCAAATTGCGGACCACATCAAATTGGACACTTTAATTCAGGCTACTTTTGCGGATTCCCATTTCCTCTATATAGGACACAGAAAAAAGAAAAAAAATACATAACGAAAACACATCAAAAACACATTAAACGGAAATGCATAAACAAAATAAAAACAACCCCGTATTCCATACACATATTTCAAACGTTTTCAAACATTTCGTAAACGTTAAACAAAAGGCAATTAAGTTCATATACAAACCGCGCTAACATCTGTGCGGTTTTGTATGTAAACGGGGTCATTGTTGGTAATTTGGCCTCACGAAATTACATACATGAGACGGCGAGGATGTATTACTAAGATGGTTGTAGTTCTTGTTTGCGATTGTAGTATCTGGTTTGGTGGTTGTAGTTTGGTTGTAGTATCTGGTTTGGTGGTTGTAGTTACTGGCATGTGGTTGTTATTGTGGCTGCTGCTAGGATGGTTGTGGTTTGTGCTGCTGCTATGGTTGTTGGTGGTTTGGTGGCTGTTGCTATGGTTGTTTGGTTTTGGCTGCTGCTATGGTGGTTGTGGTTTGTGCTGCTTGCTATGGTGGTTGTGGTTGTTGTGCTATTTGGTGGCTGCTGCTATGGCGGTTGTGGGTTTGTGGCTGCTGCTATGGTGGTTGTGGTTTGTTGCTGCTGCTATGGTGGTTGTGGTTTGTGGCTGCTGCTTTGGTGGTTGTGGTTTGTGGCTGCTGCTATGGTGGTGTGGTTTGTGGCTGCTGCTATGGTGGTTGTGGGTGGTTGCTGCTATGGGTTGTGTTGTGGCTGCTGCTATGGTTGGTGTGGTTTGTGGCTGCTGCTATGGTGGTTGTGGTTTGTGGCTGCTGCTATGGTGGTTGTGGTTTGTGGCTGCTGCTATGGTGGTTGTGGTTTGGCTGCCTTGCTATGGTGGTGTGGTTTGTGGCTGCTGCTATGTTGTTGGTGTGGCTGCTGCGTATGGTGGTTGTGGTTTGTGCTGCTTGCTGCTATGGTGGTTGTGGTTTGTGGCTGCTGCTATGGTGGTTGTGATTTGTGGCTGCTGCTATGGTTGCCGTTGTGGTTTGTGGCTGCTGCTATTGGTGGTCTGTGCGTTTGTGGCTGCTGCCTATGGTGGTGGTTGTGGGTGGCTGCTGCTATGGTGGTTGTGGTTTTGTGGCTGCTGCTGATGGTGGTTGTGGTTTGTGGCTGCTGCTTATGGTGGTTGTGGTTTGTGGCTGCTGCTATGGTGGTTGTGGTTGTGGCTGCTGCTTATGGGTGGTTTGTTGTGCTTGGTGTTTGATTTGTGGCTGCTGCTATGGTGGTTGTGGTTTTGTGGCTGCTGCTATGGTGGTTGTGGTTTGTTGGCTGCTGCTATGGTGGTTGTGATTGTGGTGGCTGCTGTGGTGTTTGTTTGTGGCTGCTGCTATGGTGTTGTGGTTTGTGGTGCGTTGTGGTTGTGGCTGCTGGCTGCTGCTATGGTGGTTGTGGTTTGTGGCTGCTGCTAGGTGGTTTGTGGTTTGTGGCTGCTATGCTGCGTGTTGTGTTTGTGGCTGCTTGCTATGGCGGTTGTGGTTTGTGGCCTGCTGCTATGGTGGTTGTGTTGTGGCTGCTGCTATGGTGGTTTGGTGTGGGCTGCTGTATGGCGGTTGTGGTTTTGCTGCTATGCTGTGTGGTTGTGGGTTGTGGCTGCTGCTATGGTGGTTGTGTTTTGTTTGTGGCTACTGATTTGACGATTGTGGTTGTAGCTTGCTTGTGAGAGCTGTTTGGTTGATGTGGTTGTTGGTTGTTGCCGGTTCGTGGTTATTGTTGGCTTGTGGCTGTGTTTGCTGATGCGACTGTTCGTGTGTGGTCGCCATGGTAGTTTTGACAATGGTTGATATTTCCAGGTGTAAGTCAAGCAAGCTATTGCCTTACTTCCGAACCCGACTCGACTTCTCTGGACACGAAAAATCGATACAGTTTCGTTCAGGCGAAAGTGGCGTTTCATAATCCTTCCTTACGGTGGAGTCTTGGCCTGTTCTCTTGCGGCCCCTTACTCTTCCATCCACCTCCCATGTGGCCTCTAATCCAATATCATCCATATGTACTGCGCTTGTATTCCCCTTTCCAGCTTCCCTATCTACTGGGGTTGTATTTTTTTTCTTCCACATAACTCCTAATATCTACTTGGACTATCATCCTTCCCGTTTCACATTCCTACACCCCACCTCCATTCTCCACCATCCACTCTCTACCCTTCAGCCCTTCCACCTTTCGTTTCCCACTCTCTCCCTTCCACCTTCCGCCATTCACATACCACACTCCCTCTTCACATACCACTCCCTCTCCACCTTCCACCCTCCCCCTCCACTTTCCACCTCCTAACTCCCACTCTCCTCCCCTTCCACCCTCCACCTCCCACTCTCCTCCCCTCCACCTTCCGTCTCCCACTCCCCTCCCCTTCCACCCTCCACCTCCCCTCTCTTCCTTCCCCCCCAGCTCCCACTCCCCTCCCCTTCCACCTTCCGTCTCCCACTCCCCTCCCCTTCCACAGACCCCAAACATTCCCAGCTGCATCACCATCCCTCCTCTTCCCTCCCTCCCTCCCTCCCTTCCTTCGCTCGGACCAGCAGCCCTTCCAATCATTTACAATTCCCCATTCTGCACGAAGCCCTTTGCCCTAGTAAAGAGAGAGGGGAAACAGGCAGGGGAATCTTTAAACACAACGGCAGAGAAAGTACTGTGTGGGAAGTTACGAATTAGAGGTCTGTTCGGATCTGGATTAGATAACAGCAAATCGTAGGTTTAATCTTTTCCCATTAAATAGCACTTACATATTGGAACTTCGAAATGCTATAATCTGACGAAAATTACTATTTGTAGCTGTTGTATTGCACTTACATACTGTAACTTGGAAATGCTCTAATCACAA